>LR749571.1:2521560-2581217 GCA_902729485.2 Mus minutoides
TGAGACTTTGTATTTCTGATGGGTACACTGACTTTCCTTCAGGATAAGCCAGGCTGGAGGAAAGTCTCTCTTGCTGGCTGAGAAGTAGTCTCAGAGGTTTGTGCTGCCCTGAACTGCAAGGGCAGAGTTCTTCTGCGATGATTAACAAAGTCTCATGATCACAGCTCTCCAGCATTGCCTCTCAGAAAGACATAATGCAGAAAGATTGTTTAACAATATAATTATGATATGGTTTCATAACCACACACACACACACACACACACACACACACACACACGCACACACAGAGACACACACACAGACACACACTCACACTCACAAGTAGAAAGAAATATCTTCAAAATCCTGTCATCTAAGAAAATTGAATTCTTAAGTTTTTCATGTTTTTATGTCATTATACTCTTAGATAAAATATAGTGTAGTGTTTTCTTGTATGTTTGTGTGGTGTTTTCCTTTCAATTATGAAATTTCTCTACTTGTTTACTTTCTATGATAGAACATGTCTCTATTTTGTTTCCATGGACTTTTCTTCCCTCAAAAGTCCTCCAAAATTTTGGGAACAATTTTCTTTCCTATGATTTTTGATCTTCAAATCAATTAAGTGCATTATAAAATGTGATTGACTTGTTACTCTTGTAATATGAGAGAGATGAATCTATCACCAAGAAATTCTTGACTACTCTCTTGTAATATTTAATTAAGTTTTCCATATCTCTGCCAAAGCTTTATATTTATAAAAACAATGATTCTTCATTGTGAGTGATATTTTATCCTGTGAGGGGTATCTGTCTAGTCTGGAGATAATTTTAGTTGTTGTTATGACTAGTGGACACTGCCACCAACGTCTACCAGGTACAACCCAGAGATGCTTCTACACAACCTATAATGCACGGGATGGCATTCCCTGAGGGAATTAGTTATCCAGCTCCAAATGTCAATGATACTGAGGATGAGTTACTGACAGTGTATGTACCGAAATCTATATATGTCAGTGTACACAATCTACAATGCACAGGATCGTATTCACTGAGGGAAGTAATTATCTAGCTCCAAATGTCAATGGTACCGTGTACTGAGTTACTCTCTTTTTGAGTACTAGTTACTATGTAAACTGGTGACTTCATAGTTCACAAGCAGATGTCTATTTTACTTCTGGAGTCTCTGCTCCGTCTGGTGGACAGGGTTATTTCCTGACATTCTGGTATATGTCAATATCTTATATTTCCTGACATATATGGTATATGTCAACATCTTATAAATCAAGTTTTGTCTTGCTCAAAAGGCTTATCCTTATCTGAACAGGGTTGAGTAAAGGGTATCTAACACAAGGATGTTGGAAAAAGTCATATGAAAACCTACTATTTTAGAAACTTCATATATATATATATATATATATATATATATATATATATATAAAATTATATTACACAAGAAATTTGTATTCATAGCAGAAAGTACAGATTACAAATAAAAAGCTCAGGCATGTTACATCTCCCCTTGAGTTGTTGGCCTAAAGTATCCTAAAAGTCTGTCTTCTGCCCCCAAACAATATATGCTATTGCCTCTGCCCTCGAAGATACCACACACATTCGCCACACAGGATAAGCAAAGTGAAGTTGTCTCTGAGCAGAAAGTTTCCTTCCTTCTGGGTAGCTTTCATAATACTGGAAGGTTCTATGCAGCCTACTGGGGATGGGGAGTCATCAACAATTTTACCCAACAGTGAATCCTGTGAACTACGATAATGGTTGACATGGCAAGACATGCCCATAGGTGTAATTGTGGCATTAATATTATGGGTGTAATCAACTGCTTTCTGACTGGATTTAAGGCCCATCCACAGAAGGTAACACTGAAAATCTGGTCAAGAACTCTTGGTTAAAGAGCTCACTGGCCCCAGGGAATAACCTAAGATCATTCTGCTTAAATGCATGTAGTATCCAATTGCTTTCTAATTCATGTGTCTACTTTAAAGTTAGTTCTGGTCGCAGACCTCATCAAATAAGTTCCTCTGTGCAGTGGACAGTGGTTAACTCAGAAATGCACAACCGCCTGTAGAGTGCTCAGGCACAAATGAGACCGCCCCTCCCTCGCCCACCCCAGGTTCAGGTGCCACTGCTGAAGAGGGGGTAGACGAATTGCAAGCTTAGGTGTTGAAGATGACTGTAGTGAAAAAGCATCTGGGTATGATGGGACCTCTGCCCTGTGAGCTTGCAGTAGCTGTGGCTGCCTGAAAGATAGCTGCACAGTAAGCCGCTCATCATTCTAGCCTGGGACGAAAGAGAGGTTCAGGAGTAGAGCTCCGAGGAGCTACAGACAGCTGATGGGTTCTGGGCTAGGGAGAATTAGTTTCGTTTATGGGCGTGGCTCTTGGTAGATATCCCCACATGTAGGAGTGTATGAGGGGTACAAATAGAAGTTTATGGGTTATTATGGGGGTGGGGAGAGGACGCCAAGTTTATGAAGGGTAAGGGTCTGGGAAGAATTAAGAGGAGGGGTTGAGGGTGAATATGAGCAAAACACACCTCATGAAATTGCCAAAGAATTAATCCAAACAATTAAAAGGCTTACTCTGGGTTAGCAAAGACAACTTCCAGGCACCATCTGACTCCTCTGGGGGTGGGAGCCATCCTTAGACCAGGACCCGCTTTCCTACAGGCGGTACTGGCTCTTTGTGGTTCCAGGTGCTAAAGTAGAGATGAATGAGTCCCTCGGGCAGTAAGAACGTGGCGAAGAGGACCTGACACTCAGCGGGCGAGGCGGTTTCCCATTTGGTGACTCGGTCTAGGCTGTCCCCAGACCCAGCTAGCTCTGCAGCTTGGCCTACACTTCTTATTCATGTTTTCTGTGTAAATTCCTCTTAGGTACTCACCGCTGTCTTGCATGCTGTCTGTTTTTCTTATGTTTTTGAGTTGACTCCCGTCTCCCGTGGGGGCAGATTTTCATTCTGTTTTGTTTACTGCTGTTTTTCAGCATCCAGACTGTGCCTGGTCCATCAAAAGGCACTTTTACTTTTGCCAGGTTTTCTTTTTTCTTTCTTTCTTTTTTTTTTCCAACCAGTTTACAAGCACACACAGAGTTGTTATTCCAGAGCCTCACCACTCCTACTCGCTCCCGGGGGAGAAGAACCCAGAGAGAAGAGGGAGCCCCAGGCAACTGCAGTCTGCCCTCCATGGCAGATGGCAGAGAGAGACCCTCAGAGGGAGGCACAGATGGGAACAGGTCGTCAGTCTTACGCAGTCATTAAGTGTCACTTCACTCTGGGGGGCTGTGCCCAGTGTCCAGGGGGTTGTGTTGAAATGTCCTTGTTTGGCCTCTTGGAGTTATTGGACTTCCTAGCAACCTCATCCAAAATATGGCAAACTTGTTGGCCAGATGTCTCATTGCCAGCCTTGGGGCTTTTCCCTTGGACCACTTACATACCCTCAAACCAGAATCAGTAGCCTCTGTATGCAGGACACATTTGAGGGTCCACAGTCATGTTTGATATGCTGTTCCTCAATGTGTGTATTCTGGACTCATTGAAAACAAGAGCTCTAACAATTTCTGAGCACGCGGAGCCACATCTTTATGCAAACGTCACCCCACCAAGAAAATAGGGGTGGTGGGAACAGGGTGGGGAGAGGTGATCTGGAATTCTTTAACTGTACAATGACAGCCCTTCCACAGGCCTCTGCAGCCCCGCAGTTGGCAGTTTTGGAGAGCAGCATTCTGTCTCACGACGTTGCTCGAAGCAGGTGAGCCAAAGCCACGTCTCACTGGCTGCCACTGCAGCTGTAGCTGAGATCAGGTGGCCCTGCCTGCCTCGCCTTGGCAGCTTGGGTTCATGAAAGGCTGGTGACAGGGGCAATCATCTGTACTTGGCATAGCAAACCCAAATACACTCTGAAAGGCACAGCTGGGCCAAGCTCAGCAACTTTATTCATTAGGCAGTTAATCTCAAGGCTCTCAGCCTAGGCCACAAGGGCAGGCTCAGGCGGCGAAGTCGCATTCACAACAATTCAATCCTGTGCCACAAATACTACCGAGCCTGTGTCTGGGCATCTAAGAGCTCAAGTTCTAGCTGCTCCAGGAGCCACAGTAGGGAAAATAAGGAACAGCTTAAATTCAAAGTTGGATTCGAGACTATTCATTTGCACAGTTGGAGCAAACAGGACGAGTCCTAAAGTTCAGAGGGACTTTCTCTCTCCTCTTTCCTTTTTGTCTTCCTTTTGTGTAACAGGTTGAAAAAAAAAGAATCTCCTCTTTGAGAATGTCCTCTCCTGACTTCCCAGAACCTGTGAAAATCCTACCTTGACAAAATGTTGGTCAAAGACACATAGGGGATGAGGTTCAGTTAAGGATGCAGAATTGTCTCTGGAGCAAGCTGCCAGCCTTCAGGGAATCCATAGTGATGTTGTAAGGGAGAGACTGGAGACCCACGCTGGAAACAGAGTGCAAGATACTACACTATTGGCTTAAAGGCAGAGGCTGGGGTCCAAATGTAGGTCTTAGGTAGCCTTTAGAATCTAGGGAAAGCAAAGTAGCAGATTCTTCTCATGAGTCTCCAGGAGGGGCACAGCCTGCTGGTAACCATGGACTCCTGACCTCCAGAGCCGTGAGATGTCAGGATGTTTCCAAACAACGAATTCTATAGCAGCAATGGAAAATGAACACACCCATATTCTCCTTCCTTCTCTTTCTCTCCTTCTCTCCCCTCCTCTCCCCCTCCTTCCCTCCTCACCACTCCTGCATTGTTCTCTGCACTTTTCTCCTCTTCCTCCTTTTTTCTCTCTTTCTTTTTCCTCCTCAGTTATAACAATTAATGCATATTCATTCTGTGATCCTCAAACAATATGAAAAGGTACAAGTTCCTAAAATCAGGGACCAGACAAGGCTGCCTACTTTCTCCCTACCTATTCAATATAGTACTTGAAGTCCTAGCCAGAGCGATTCGACAACAAAAGGAGGTCAAGGGGATACAAATTGGAAAGGAAAAACTCAAATTATCGCTATTTGCAGATGATATGATAGTATATATAAGTGACCCCAAAAACTCCACCAGAGAACTCCTAAACCTTATAAACAGCTTTAGTGCAGTAGCTGGATATAGAATTAATTCAAACAAATCGATGGCCTTTCTCTATATAAAGGATGAACTGGCTGAGAAAGAGATCAGGGAAACATCACCCTTCACNTCCCACAATCAGCCACCAATCAAAGACACTATAGCATATGCCAGCAAGATAGTGCTGAAAGGGCCCGGATATAGCTGTCTCGTGGGAGACTATACCAATGCCTGGCAAACATGGAGGTAGAAGTTTACAGTCAGGTATTAGATGGAACACAGGGTTCCCAAGGAAGGAGCTAGAGAAAGTACCCAAGGAGCTGAAGGGGGCTTCAACCCTATAGGTGGAAGAATAACATGAACTAACTAGTACCCCTGAGCTCATGTCTCTAGCTGCATATATAGAAGAGGATGGACTAGTTGGCCATCATTGGGAAGAGAGGCCCCTTGTTCATGCAGACTTTATATGCCCCAATACAGGGGAACGCCAGGGCCAAGATGTGGGAGCGGGTGGGTAGGGGAGCAGGGCTGGGAGGGGGGAGGGTATAGGGAACTTTCTGGATAACACTTGAAATGTAAATGAAGAAATTATCTAATAAATGTTGAAAAAAATAAATAAATAATAAAATAAAAAAAAAAAAGAAAAGGTACAAGTTCTAGAAGGATTTCTCTTATGGTCCTGATTCCCAGCTTGATGAAAGCACAGTGGATTACAGCTAGCCACTTGAGGTCACAGCTTGACTCTGTCACCCCCCTACACAATGTTAGGCAAAATATCTATCTATCTATCTATCTATCTATCTATCTATCTATCTATCTATCTATCTATCTATTTTTGCCTTGGTTCATTCATCTTCAAAACAAGAGAAAGGATGGCTGCTTCATACGACTGCTATTTTATTAGTGCTTGGAAGAGTCAGTGGTAGAAAGCACTCACTGAATGGCAGTTATTAGGATATTCTAAGCCTTATTCTATTTTGTGAAAACACAGACAGATCAACTTAGACAGACAATACATTGGGGCTTCTTTTTACTAAGGTAATATGATGTCATGCATACCATTGGACATGGGAGGGAGGGATATCTATATCTATATCATCTATATCTATATCATCTATATCTATAATCTATAGATATAAGGTAGATACCCAAATTATCAAAGATACTGGTTGTTGGGTGAAAGTGAAGGTATGCTGGGGTTTTGTCATCAAAAGCTGAAGAATTGAAGAATAAACAATACCCCTCAGGAGCCCACTGAGGCCACAGAGGCAGAGTGAGGTTGATGTGGAGTAGAGTATGGGCAAGAAAGCAATGGTAACCAACCTGAGATGAGAGAATATCATGAGGGAGGGAGGAAGAGAGACAGAGAGAGACAGAGAGAGACAGAGAGGGATATACAGAGAGAGAGAGAGAGAGAGAGAGAGAGAGAGAGAGAGAGAGAGAGAGTCAGACAGAGACAGAAACAGAGAGAATGCGAATAAACCAGGGTCACAGGCTAGCCTCAAATTTACCATGTCATCTGACTTGACTTGATCATGAGCTTGACCTCATGACCTAACTACCTATATGTCTCAAATGCTGAGATTTCAAGTATAGATTACTGTGTAGTTTATGTGGTTCTGGGGATGGAATCCCCATTTTGAAGTCTAGATAAGCATTCTACCAAGTGAGCTCTATCCAAGTCCACAACTGAAGAATTTCTTGAACTACTGAGTAGACAGGGAGGGAAGGAAGTAGACACCAAGATGCCACACTCTGGTACCTGATACTTGTACCTGTTAGTTTTTATGTCAATTTGATACAACCTAGAGTCATCTGTGAAGCACCTTTGTTACCTCAATTGAGAAAATGCTCCTACCACATTGGCCTGTTGGCAAGCCTGTAGTACCTTTTCTTGATTGGTAATTAATATGGAAGCGTCCAGCTCACGGTGGGAGGTGCCACTACTGGGCTAGTGGTCATATGCTATAAGAAAGTAGGCTGAGAAAGCCTTGAGGTGTAAGCCAGTAAGCAGTTCTCTTTCATGGCCTCTGAATCAGCTCCTGCCTCCAAGTTCCTGCCTGGTCTGAGTTCCAGCCATGGCTTCTCTCAATAGATGGTGACCCAGTCTTATAGATAAGTCCCTTCCTCCTCAAGCTGCTTTCAGTCTTGGTGACAATAAAAACCTTCATCAAAGACACTGTGCTAGGCTCTTAGGCATCGTTCCTGACTTTCACTTTTGTTATGGCTAATATACAGTCAATACAATGCGATTAAGGAACTTTGCCAATGGCATTCTGAGTTTCTTGTGCTCTCCTTATCATCTTTGATCTCTTAGGTATAGTAATAAAGCATCTTAGTTTTGTAAAGGCCTCCCAGATTGTTGTGTTTTCCTCTTCAGCACTGCTTTTAAATACTTCGTACTGTGGCTATTGGTGCGTTTCCACGTTACTCTGTTTGCCTGATTATGTGTGTCTCTTCCACTGAGTTGTGGAGGCCTTGAGGGTAAGGCCTGGATCTTACTGATCTGTGATATTTTCAATGCCTATTCTAGCGATCCTCTGACATACATAGCAGATGCTGTTTTGAAGGAGCTTGGATAATGACCAGAGTTAGAAACCTAGGTTGGAGCTCTGGTCAGGGGTCAGAGGTACAGAAACAGAGTGTAAATATACTGCAAAAGTTCTAGAAAAGGATCTAGCAGGGGTCCTGACTAGGAAGGGGGCTTAAGATTTAGGGATTGAGGGACAGATACCAGTAAAGTAAGCTAAGAAGGGGTTTTCATGAGAGGTGGTCCTAGGCTGGTTACATAGCAATGACTTGAAGAGGAGGAGGATGGGTGTAATAGTTATTCATGGTTGTTATCTTGACTAAATCTGGAATCAACTAACCCCCCACAGGGTACACCTGTGAGGGATGTTTTTCCCTTAATCAAATCACTTGAAGTGGGAAGATTCACTTTTAATCCAGATCTTTTGAGGTTTGTAGATTCCCCCCCCCCTTTTTTTCCAACTTTTATTAGATAATTTCTTCATTTACATTTCAAGTGTTATCCAGAAAGTTCCCTATACCCTACCCCCTCCCGGCCCTGCTCCCCTACCCACCTGCTCCCCTACCCATCCGCTCCCACATCTTGGCCCCGGAGTTCCCCTGTACTGGGGCATATAAAGTCTGCATGACCAAGGGGCCTCTCTTCCCACTGATGGCCAACAGGCCATCCTCTTCTATATATGCAGCTAGAGACATGAGCTCAGGGGGTACTAGTTAGTTCATGTTATTCTTCCACCTATAGGGTTGAAGACCCCTTCAGCTCCTTGGGTACTTTCTCTAGCTCCTTCCTTGGGAACCCTGTGTTCCATCTAATAGCTGACTGTGAGCTTCCACCTTCATGTTTGCCAGGCATTGGTATANATATATGCAGCTAGAGACATGAGCTCAGGGGGTACTAGTTAGTTCATGTTATTCTTCCACCTATAGGGTTGAAGACCCCTTCAGCTCCTTGGGTACTTTCTCTAGCTCCTTCCTTGGGAACCCTGTGTTCCATCTAATAGCTGACTGTGAGCTTCCACCTTCATGTTTGCCAGGCATTGGTATAGTCTCCCACGAGACACCTATATCCGGGCCCTTTCAGCACTATCTTGCTGGCATATGCTATAATGTCTATGATTGGTGGCTGATTGTGGGATGGATCCCTGGCAGCCACAGTCATTGGGTCCATCCTTTGGATTCAGCTTCACACATGATCTCTGTAACTCTTTCAATGTGTGCTTTGTTCTTAATTCTAGGAAGGGGTGACGTGTCCACATTTTGATCTTCCTTCTTCTTGAGTTTCATGTGTTTAGTAAATTCTATCTTGGGTAGTCTAGGTTTCTGGGCTAATATCCACATATTAGTGAGTACATGTTATGTGTAGATCCCCCTTTAATCTGGGCCATGCCTTCTGTTTGCAGTCTATATGAAGGACAGGGAAGAAGGAAGTCTTCATCCTCTGTCTGGTTGCTCCTGTTCTCTCTGGCTAACCCATTCCTTCATTAGCATTAAGAGTGTACTTCTTTGGGATTCCTGCATATACTGAAGACCAGCTGAGACATCCATCTTCGTGGACTAAACAACCATTGGATTCTGGAACTTTGTGTCAGCTGACAGGCATAGTTGGGCAAACTGGATCATAGCCTATAAGTCATTCTCATAAATCTCATGTGAATTCATTCCATAAGCTCTGTGCCACTATCCTGACTAATATAATGAGCAATGGAATCTAATGCTGCCTGAAAGTCAGGTAGATGAGGATCATCTTATTTCTCACATTTTGGGGAGGGGACTGGTGACTTCAGAGACATCGATCAGTCTATCCTGGCAGGAGAGGTGTGGCAGAGCACAGCAGTTCACATCCTGTGGATTGGAAGCAGAGAGAGAAATATGCCTGCATTAATAGACTTTTCTCCTTTTGTATCATCCAGACTTCCAAGTACGGCCACACCCCACATTCAGGGCAGGCCCTCCTCACTTGGTTAATCCTCTCCTGGAAGTTCCCTCATGTATACACTAGAGGTGTGCTTTACTGAGTCCTTAGGCTTGTCTCAATTTAATCAAGTTGGTAGTCAATTTTAACCATCCCACAGAGGAGTGGAGACAACTCTATGGCATTTGGGAGATCATCCCTGAACTTCGTGAGGGGAGGCAGTCAGGGGATAGTAGACAAGTGAGGGCCAGGAGGTGGGACTTTGAAAGCATCTGGGACCCTGGATGTCTGGAAAGGAAAGGAAAGGAAAGGAAAGGAAAGGAAAGGAAAGGAAAGGAAAGGAAAGGAGGATAAAAAAGAAACAGCACCTGAGCCAATAGTAGGGTGATGTCACTGGACTGCAGCTGAGTGGGAGGGGCCGGCAGAGGTTGGAAAGTGGAAGCCATAATCAAGAGAGGGGGTGGAAGCCCTGGGGAGGGGAAGGAGGGCAGCCTTTGTCAGAAAGAGTACTTCCTCACCAGGTGTGCTCTGCCAGTGTCCTGGGCACTTCCCTAGGGAGGGAGGAATCTGGCACAAGGGATGACAAGCAGGAAGCAAGCAGAACCATGCTTCTGCAGCCTCAGTGCTGGGAGTGGGCTTGGTATAGGCTGGTGGTTCCAGCCACCTTGGGGACTTTAAGAAGGTACAGGGTTCTCAAGTGGTCTCACTTGACTAGTGATTGTCCCTGGTAAGGACTTGCTTTTCTAGTCCTGTTGGCCAGGAGCTTGAGGAAGGAAGGGGCAGGAGGAGGTGAGGCAAGGTTTGAAGACAGCTTAGCTAAAGCCAGGAAAACTAGTGCAGTAAAAGTAGAGAGGGAGTCTCCCTCCTCTCCTGTATCTCTCCCTTTCCTTTTCTCTCTCCTCCCTCCCCTGTCTCATCTGTGCTCACTGAGTGTTTTGGGGATAACCTCACCTGCCCACAGCCCTACATAGAATACTCTGGTCCAGGTCACAGAGTCCTGTATGTGAAGTTATACCATAATCTTGCTAAGAGCTTAACGGTTGTCAGAGTTCCCATGCACCAGAGCCTGCCACAGCTTTACAGAGCAGCATCCAGTTACACTAAAATGTTGTCTTGTTCCTCCTGATTAGTGTAGGGGAGAATGAATGCCTAAAAGAAAGTGTCTGTGGGCTCCCTTTCCTCAAAGAGCCTCATGCAAGTCATCAGTTGTATTGAAAGTCCTCTAAAAGCAGCTTCCAGGAATACCACATCTGTGAGCCCTCACCCTCGCATGAGTCTGGAGGATTCTGAGCATGTGAGTCTATCTCAGTGGCTTATGCTTCCCAGTGAACTGGCTGGAAGCACAGCCCCGGTAAAACACATCTCTAGGGTTGTCAGTTTGAGAGGAGGAGTGAAGCAATGGCCTTAGCAAGGGGAAGGCAATGGTCCTTTGTCCAATGAGGGGTTAGCCTCCAGGCAGGCACAGCTGGTTCCTTTTTGGGGATTCATTAGTGGGGCATGTGCTGGGTCTTTGAGAAGCCTACAGATATCTGCCTTCAAGATGTAAGTCTGGTCAGCAGATGGACCAGTACGAGTTGGCAAAACATACATTGGCATTTTCCCTGTGGAGGAGTTAGGTCATTGACTTTTGGTCATGAATGCTGTCCACAGCCATATCATCAGGGATGACAAATGTGTGTGTGTGCCAAGAGGCGGTCGGGCGGAAGCTCTGTGACATTCTCACTGCCCCAGTGCTCTTGGATTCTCTAGTTCTCCCCCATTTTGCCTTTTATTTCCATATCTTTTCTTCTTTTGCTCTTTAGTTGCTTTTGGGTCTGGGCTAAGTCATAAGTCTTAGAGCAGGGTTAGAGTCGGGAAGCTTTTGCTTAGCAAGAATCTTTTAAAAGGCACAGGGGAAAAAATAATGTCTGCTCAGTAGGTTGACAGTGTATGTTCCCAGGGTTCAGGATCCCACTGTCTTTTCAGGGCCCTTCTTTCTTCTCCCAATGTCTTGCCTCTATCCCATCCTACTATATACTCCAGTGATCCTTCACCTGATACCCAGACATGCAACGGACTGAAAACATGCCTACCTAGGACTTTACCTATCTTTCTCTTTTCTACTGATTCCTTGCATTTCACAGATGGGGCATATTTGAGTTATCTGAGCAACACAATAAAAGCAGAAGCCGATTATATATATATATATATATATATATATATATATATATATATATATATATATAATTTATTTTTTATTTATAAAGTCTCTATTGTCTGTACACGGCCATCCATGTTACTGCGGAGAAGATGGGTGTCCAAAGGATGAATGCTCAGAGAGCCCCTACTCTCACAGAACTGTGCACCCAGGACCTTGCTTGGCAGGAGCTTGGAGAATGAGCCTCCTATTGCAGAACAGGAGCCTGTCTTTCCTTCAGCCTCAGCCTGATCTATTTGTCACCTCAGATTATTTTCCTTATACCTGGCACATAATGGCAGCCCCATCAATTGCAAGAATTCCTAGGGAGCACTGTTGTGGCACGGAACGCAAATGCCATTTCCTCTCAGTTCCTGCTTTCCCAGGGCCTGCCCGAACGCATTTCTATTGTCCCCAAACCTGGCACTTTAAAACAAATGAAAAGAGCCCTGAATGACAAACACAGCACATACAGTGGGCGGGCCATTTGCAGGGAAATGGTTGCAAGGAGAATCGGTACTTTATGAATATTCACTGAAGTGTAAACCTGCACATTGCTCATACGCTTTTCTGCATTCTAATTTGCCCATGAATGCAAATGAGTCCTGTTTAAAATAGAGAGGGGGGGAGAGCGGGCTCTTTGCAGAACACCTAATTGAAAGATGTTTGTACATCGTGTTTGATATTTAGTAAACAGAGAGACAAATCTGATCATTTTCTAAATGAGGCCTCAGAAACAATAAAAAATAATGATCACAAAAACCTGGAGAGTTGGGAATGTGCAGAACTAAATGCTTCCTAAAAAGAGGGACATAATTACTCTGTCTCAGGGTGCAATTAGTGTCCTAATTATACCAAGGTGTATTTTGCTTATCTCCTCACTAAACCCTTTGTTGAGATTTAGTTGACTCTGGGAGCCATAAGACAGAGGGGGTGGGCCCTGTACTCCGGTAGGCGATGGATGGTCCTGGGGGGAGAGGGGCTAGATAGATGATACTTTGGGAAGTACCTTCATCTTTCTTTTAGACTGACAGATGGTTTCAGTCTGGGTTGAACTGCTTGCTGCTGCTTTCAATGCAGGAGTGTTACCTTTTTGGATTCATGAAAGCCACTCAATCAAAGATAAAAAGGCAGGCCAGTGTGGGAATCAATAAAATCTCTACTTTCAGCTGGAGTGTCTAATAGTAATTCTTCTCGTGTCACTGCCTGGTTAAACAGTCATACTCCTACTAAAAGCCCTAGAACACATAATAGATTCATGTGGCTTTGCTCTATTGTGTAGCATGTGGCCTGGAAAAGGGGAAAGGGGGTTTCTTCTTCTTTTTTTTTTTAAAGACAAACAAGACATTGAGGCACCGTGTATTCAAGTGCATTTTCCCATTGTGGACCATCTCATTAGAGCAGGAAGACTTTCCTCTGGTGGAGCTTTTCTAGACATATCTGATACATCCATTGTAAACTCTCCTTTGGAGACATTTTATACAGATCTTCAATCATCCTTCTCCTCTCCTCTCCTCTCCTCTCCTCTCCTCTCCTCTCCTCTCCTCTCCTCTCCTCTCCTCTCCTCTCNCTCTCTCTCTCTCTCTCTCTCTCTCTCTCTCTCTCTCTCTCTCTCTCTCTCTCTCTCGTATATTATTATTGTTGGAAGAATCATAAAAACAAGTGCTTTTTATTTCAAAATGAACCGAGCACGAACATTGAGATCCGGTCCTGCGAGGTGAGCAGCAAACACCACACATTTCATGTCTGAAACCCAGAGGGCAAAATGGCATCCCAGAAGAGGCGCGGGCAGGGCCTTCAGTGTCTCATAAGCAAGTGGATTTGGAGCTGGACAGCAGGTGAGTGGCAGTGTGGGTGGCAGGATCTGGGCGAGCTGTTCTTACTCTCAGCACATACCAGGGCTTGTGCATTGTCCCATGGCCAGGGGCCCTGAACGACAGAGGGGCTGCCTGAGTTTTCTTTCAATCTTCCCTCCAACAGTCTTATAGAGAACAAACTAAAGCCACACACATGCACGCACGCACGCACGCACGCACGCACGCACGCTCAGACTTCCCAAATACAACCCTGAAGTGCCTGTGTTGAGTGGAAGAACATTAAGTAGAATCAGCTGGGTTGCCATCTACATACCACCTTCTGGGGATTTTGAGTGAACGACAGCCACAGCTTGCTCTTTTACCATCAGGGACGAGACAGAAGCACAGGTCCAAGCCACACTCCTTTGACCATGGCAAGCAGACCCTTTGATTAGGAATGTCCTTTGTCAAGGCTTCTGCTGACCTCTCTTCTCCCACGTTCCTTCAAGCCAAGGCCGCTCCCCAGCCTTTGCTCCCCTGGAAGATTTGTCTGCTACTGTCAGGTTGACCTGGAGGAGCCCTATCTGGCATATTGGGAGGGATTGCTGCAGACAGAAAAATATTGAGCGTCTTCCTCCTGGCTGACCCCTCACTCTCCTCCCCAGGAAAACCTCAGCAGATGTAGACAAGATTTTAATAGCTACATAAAGAGAAGTGCATGACAATCTCATTAGGGGAGGCATAATGGCCCGCCGGAGGATCTCAGAGAGGACAATATATCAACGTCTACTTTGTTACGGCATTCCTAAAGATGGCCGTTTGCCCCTCCTCATAATCACCCATTCATCACCCAATTGCTCCGCTTCCAATAACACTTCACCCTCACTGGCCCGGGCCTCCCTTTGAGGCTGTCTACAATTGTTGACACCACTCTTTAAGTGTGGCTAAATCAGGACCGGTAAGTGACAATCATAAAAAAGCAGTTAGCGGGCCACCCCGTTGCTTGCTGTGCTATGGCACATTAGAACTCTTTTCTTTCCCAGCAGTCCCGGACCACACTTCGTCCAAAACCTAACATCTGCAGGAGGTCAAGGCAGTGAGGCCCACGGGTAGGCGGAAGGATTTCCAACCATCTGCCCAGGAAAATGGAAGAATCTAAATATTCTGCAGACCTTCCCTGTTCAAGTTATTTATAGTGGCCAAGGGTAAAAGAGTAGTTATTAACGGTACCAGCCCATTGTCTTCTTCATGCATTTCTGAGGACGATGGACATAATTAAACTCAAAGCTGAGTTCATTTTCCCCTTAGAGGCTTAAATGGCCTGAAGTCATTTCCCACTCTTTCCTTCCCACTTGTACTGGGTCTCCCGAGCTGTTGAAAAATTCAACATTCCTATAAACTACAGTGCTTTGTAAAGGTCACACGCCAGTTAATCTGAACCCAGGGTCTGGAGCCCAGCGCATAGTAGCTGTGGCAGTAGGCTGTCCAGCCCAGTGATGTGGGGGCCAGCCTGTGGAGACCAGAGAGCTGCACAAGGCAGGATACAGAGCTCTTTAAATAATGCCCAGCATTTCCTGGACCAGCATGATATTTAAAGACTTTTGTTCCACCTGCCTGAGAAATATAGAGTCCAGCCGAGAGGCAAGAAAATGAATATGGATTTCTTGCCCTTTCGGTGTATCCACTCCAGAAAATAGCCATTTTCTTTCTTTCTTTTTCTTTTTTGCCGAGCTGGGAACTGCAGGCTTCAGGCAGCCACGATTACAATCATGCATCATGAATGAAATGTGCCATTTGGAGAAAATCAGCCACTCATTCCATTTCAAAACCCCACACAAATCAATAGTGCTAGCAGAGGTTCGGGGCCGAGCTGGATGCTGTGTTTAAACTAAAGCACTTTCTCCACACAGGTCGGGTACTCAGGGAAGCAGTCAGGGGTGGACTCTGTGCCTGGGCCTCAAACCAGAGCATTATCAGCCTCCAGAAGCTGGGTGAGTTCAGTACGTGAGGAGCAAGGGAGAAGTTGTGCTGATGGTTGCAATACTGGGCTTTGATTGCAGAACATGCTTCTGTGCTTGAGTTCTGCTCGTACTAGATTTTTACCAAGCCATGCATGCAAAAGATTTATATGGAGTACCCGGAGAGAGGAGAGCATCCACTGTAGATGCAAGCCTTTCCTTCCTGTAGCCTTTAGATGTCAACAAGGGAGCTAGAGACGTTACTAGACAATTATAATACAGTATAAATATGTACAACATTTTGGGATAAGGATATTCACTTTCCATTTTTTTTATGGGAGAAATAAGGAAGTTTAAATACCTTAAACCTTCAAGGGCTTCTCCCATTCTGGGATACTAAGCAGTCAGTTGGGCTGGCAGGCAAGCGAACATTTCTGCCTCACCTTGTTCCCAGTGCTTGATCCCCTTGTCCTAAAAAAGCATCAACTTAGCTACGGACAAAAGACTCACTTGAAGTCACAGCTGAGGTGCCAGATAAACATGGGCTTGAGGGTGTTTGGCATTTCGAAGTTCCCCGGGAGTTTAGAGGAGGGAGAGATGATTCAGAGCCCAGTCATTGCCAGATACACTTTTCTCTGCACTGTCTTAACCATTCCCCTGGCTCCCATTACTCACATATAGACAAGACTCATAAATCCATGTCTTCAGACTAGCTACTTCCCATGAGCCTCTCTCTTGGCCAATTTCTACTCCCCTTACATCTAAGCAAATGTAAGCAGCATTTACTCCGAGAGGTTTTGGTCTTTGTGCCAAGTTAGATCTCCTCCCAGGTCATTTGTGTATTCCACTCTTTATCTTCACACTCATCCCAGCCATTCCAGCAAATGCCTGTTTAATCAATCTCTCCCTTAAGGCTGCAATGTCCTCAAGGGAGAGACCATGCCTACTGAACTCACTGTTTTCTGTTTTTTTCTCTAGGTCCATCACAAATGCTGGGAATTTTTATCCATGTTGGCATGTACTTTCTTTTATAAATGAGCTGCTATCTAATTCTTCTAGAGAATAAATTTATCTTCCTTTAACACTTCCAGACCATTTCACCTGGTTGGGTTAATCCCAGAGTACAATGGAAACTGTGGTAAGTATGCCAACATATTAACAGATTACAGGGTCTCAGGGAGATCTTCTTGAGAATCAGAGGTTAGCACAAGATTTAGATGTCAACACGTTATTTGAAGATACCACACAAGTGAAATAAGAAAGGAACCAGGAAAAGCAAGGGGAGCCAACTCCAGATTATGTGCCCCTGTGCTTGCCCACCACTGTATAATGGTACAGAATACAGAACATTGCTACCAACAACAAATCACTCAACCAATTGCTCAGCTAGTACACTTGTCAGTCATATAGAATGTTTCTGGATAGAGATTGGAAAGATCATGACACAGCATAGTTTTCAGAAGGAAAAGGGACAGGGATTTGCCCTCAAACATCTACTGCTATAGATAAAAGTTAAATAGCATGGGAAGAGGACTTTCTTACAATATTATCTGGGGTGTGTGTGTATGTGTTTGTCTGGCTAGCCAGTGAACCCCTAATACCCCTGCCTCCCCATCTCTGTTTACTTTTCCAGCTCTAGGACTGCAGATGTATGCTGCTCAGCTGGGATATGTGATGTGAGTTCTGTGGATTATATTCAGATTCCGAAGCCTGCACAGCAGGTACTTTCCAGCTGAGCCATCTTCTCAGGCCCTGTTCCATCTTCTTCAGAGCCCCCCCAGGAAGCCCGAGCCTATGCGGTGACAGCATCCAAATTGCTCAGTTGCTATTAGTGAACGCAGAGGTGACTACTGTCTTTATAAAATAAGACCTGCTTCCAAGTTGGTCCTTGACTAGAATCAGGGACTTAAATTTCAGAAGAGTTTTCAATATTCCCATGGTAAGAATGGCTTGCTTTCTTTCTTTCTTTCTTTCTTTCTTTCTTTCTTTCTTTCTTTCTTTCTTTCTTTCTTTCTTCCTTCCTTCCTTCCTTCCTTCCTTTCTTCCTTTCTTTCCTTTCTTCCTTTCTTTCCTTTCTTCCTTTCTTCCTTTCTTTCTTTCTTTTTGAGACAGGGTTTCTCTGTGTAGTCCTGGCTCTCCTGGAACTCACTCTGTAGACCAGGCTGGCCTCAAACTCAGAAATTCACCTGTCTCTGCCTCCCAAGTGCTAGGATTAAAGTCATGTGCCACCACGCCCAGCTGGCTCACTCTTTCTAATTGTTTTTGAGTACAGGTGAGCAGTGTGATTTATATTGGACCCTTGATTCCCTCCCAAGGGGCTAGAATTTTGATATTTGCTTGCAGAGAGGTACCTATTTGCCCAGTCCCCAGGAAAATACTCTGGGATACTCTAGGAGTCTCTAATGAACTTCCCTGCTAGATGACAACGTTTTACATGCATAGGTGCAACCTGTAATTAGAGGAGCTAAGAGAGTATTTATGGAAGCTTGTGCCTGATTTCCAATGGGCTTTGCTCCATGTACTCTTTTCTTTTGATGGTTGTTCTTTGTATTTTGTTGCTACAATAACTTACAGTTGTGAGTACAGCTATATGCCATAAGTACTGTAATCACTCATAGGATCTGGGGGACCCCTGGCACAGGGTGTATGTCCTACTTCAGGTGGAAGCATCGAGTGGGTCCCAGGAAGTGGTTCAGCAAGGTAGTGACAGGCGAAACAAGAGATGAGGTCAAGGAGCTAGAGATCTGTCAGATACATGGAGCAAAAAGATTCCAGATGGGCTTTGACTGCTGCCAGCTGTGCAAACTGCTGAGTGAGTTAATGTCTCTATTGCTCAGTTTTGCCCTGGATAAAGTGGGGAATATGCTGTTTACATTGCAGTGTTGCAATGAATAGTATCATGTGTCGCTTTCTTCTGACTGTTTATTTTGGGGAAAGAAAGCTGCTTCTTCTTCTTCTTCTTCTTCTTCTTCTTCTTCTTCTTCTTCTTCTTCTTCTTCTTCTTCTTCTTCTTCTTCTCCTCCTCCTCCTCCTCCTCCTTCTACTCTCTTCCTCCTCCTCTCCCTCCTCCTTCTACTCCTCCTTTCCTTCCTTCTCTTCCTCTCCCTCCTCCTCCTTCTCCTCCTCCTTCTTTTACAAGTTTTAAAAATTGAAATAGAATTACATCATATTCCCCTCTAACCCCCTCCCATGACTCTTCCTACTCCCATACAAATTGATGGCCTTTTTAAGTTTAACTGTAATGGCTACATATGTATGTAAATATATAATAAATACAACCTGCTGAAACAGTTCAGTGTTAGTTGTATGGATATGATCCCAGGAATGTCCACTTGGTATTAATTAACCAATTAGGGGACTCACCCCTGGGAAGACCAATTATCCTCCTCAGTAGTCATTAGGTATCTGTGGTTCTTTGCTTAGGGCTGGGGCCCCATGCAGTTTTTCTCTTCCATGTTAGCATGTCTATTAGTGTTGTCACTGTTCAGGTCTTCTTGGGCTACTGTTGAGGTTTTATGGCTGTCGCTTCCCTGTCCTTTCTAGGAGAAACAATCTTGCTGCACACTCCCTGGTCCTTTGGCTCACTGAATCTTTCTACTGCCACTGTTGCCATGTTCTCAGAGTCTTAGATATCAGGGTTCTATTGTAGGTGTTTCTGTGGGGACTGTCCATCCTACAGTCAGTTGTTCTCCACATTTGGGCCAGTTATCACTTTCTATGATGCTCTTCATCTGTTCAAAGAAAAGCTTTGATAAAGGGTGAGAGTGGCACATATTTGTGGCTCTAAGGGTAATTATGTAGAATATAATAGGAATTAGTTAGGGACTACATTGGTTCAGAAAAGTAACAGTAGTAGGTTCTCCTCTAAGATCTATGACCTGACTAGTCCTGGGTAGTCGGTTAGGTATACAGAATACACACGATTTCCCTCCTGCCGAGTATGCCTTAAGTCAAATTAGACAGCTGTTTATTACTACAAAGACATGAGCTCTACTAATGTACCTGTAGGGATATCTTGCAATGCTGGCCGTTGTTAATGTTTATCGACATTGCAGTTGGGTAGCACCATTGAATTCCTTTGGCAGCTTATATAGCACTTTTCAGTTCTATGAAAGCTAGTCATTGAGGAGGAGGATTTCAGGTCAAATCTAGTTTGAATCCTAAGTTCTATGCCCACAGTACATGGTCTCTTCAGCTATGGGTGGTTACCTTCAGCTTCTCAGGTGCAGCCAAGGAAAACAGAAACAACAAATTTTTGGGGGAGTGAAACATTGGCTAAAGGTTTCTTGACCTTCAGGCTGTAAGGGTTTGAAAGAGAAACATGTGGGAGTGAAGCTACTGCTCTGAATAATGATGGTCATGGTATGTGGGGAGGGAGATGTTGTTTCAATTTCTCCATTTTAAAAAATTATTTATTTACTTCATGTGCATTGGTGTTTTGCCTGTATGTATACATGTCTATGTCTGCTGTTGTGAGGATGTCAGTTATAGACAGCTGTGAGCTGCCACGTGGGTGCTGGGAATTGAACCCAAGTCCTTTGGAAGAAAAGCCAGTATTCTTAACCTCTGAGCCATCTTTCTTTCCATCCTCCAATGTCTCCATCATTGGAAGGCAATGTCTAGTAAGATGATACATGCTCTTAGGACATGCTATGGAGGTAGGTCTTGCTGGGTATAGAAGTATTCCCCAAGGAGTTCTCTTGGAGTGCACCAGGTTATGGCTGCTCAGATACTATTCCTAGATGATAGCTGTTGTATGGATTTTCCTGGGGAGTCTTTTTATTCACCCAAAATAAAAGGTTAATAAATATTCAAACCAAAACCAACAAAGGTAAAACAAGAAGATTCTATTCAAGTCCAGCTTGGTGAACCAATGAGTATATCAAGGCTACTTCCAGAAGCATGGTACAGGATGTCTGGTGGGATCTTGGGTGATTTCGGGGTAATTGCATCACTGAGAAGCTAATGTCAGCATGGGTGGTGACTCCTAAAAGCTGTGTCACTGGAGTCTCTTCTGTGACTTGGAGGCAGCATTAGAGAAGAGTCTTTCTCCCAATTACTGTTTATAGAACCTCAGGGAAGCCCCTTGCCAATCTTGCAGTCTTGGGAATTCTGCAAACTTGTGGTTTTCATGAGCCTCACAATCTCTTTTCTTCCTTCTAGGAGGAAAAGGAGATAATGCTGCAATCTGGAGGAACCAGCTGTCTAATACTGACTGTCCAAGACTTGATAAGCCCAAGAGAGTACTGAAAATATATTTTTTAATTATGTGTGTGTGTGTGTGTGTACATGTATGTCATAGTGCATACATGGCGTCAGAGGACAATTTTCAGGAATCTGTCCTTGCCTTCCTCCTTGTTGAGGCAGCATATCTATTATTTCTGCAGCAATACACATTCCAGGCTATGATCCTCAATCAATCCTGTTGGTGTGCCGGGATTGCAGATGTGTGCCACTACATCCAACATTTCACATGGGTTTTGGGCATTGAACTTGGGGTCTTCAGATTTGCATGGTAAGTACTTTTGCCTGCCAAACCACCTCCCTACCTTCCACTTGGAACATTCTTATTAGTTTCTCATTTTCTTCAACAATGAGTATTAGAATAATTTGGCTATAAACACCAGACTTTGACTAACAAAAGCAAGAGGCCATTAATGGAAGGTTTCAGAATGGCTCATGAGGCTTAGTGAACAACTAATTCCCTGGAGGGCAGAAGCAGGGCAGGTCTCAGCATCTTGGCTCTGTGTGCTTTCTGGGGTATGACTATAAGATAGCAGCTCTAGGTAGTTGGCTCTTTTGCTCTTCAAAGCTGAAAGTCTTTGGAGAAGGAATGTGATTGCTAACTCAATAGGAAGAAATCAGGAGAGACAGAGTTCTCCAGAGGAAGAATTCCGTGAGCTGAAGCAGGTAGGGCATCGACTCAGATCTGCTCTTCTAAAAGGACCTCTGTCTTACAGAACTTAAGCAGAGTTTTATGGGTCTTTGTCAGATTTTATTATTTTTTTGAGGAGTTTTCATATCTTTGATTCTTCTATGCCTTTTAAATGTATCTAAAGACAAGGATCTCTTCTTGTCACCCTGATGGAATCTGAATGGCTTCATAAACCTCTGAAGATGTTCTGCTGTCTGCTTGAAGTGATTTTTACTAGTCTACAAATACTTACTCACCTTCAAGCTCAAATGTCACTCCTATGAATTCCACCCTCCCTGAAGTCATACAATTAGTGGCAGAAAGCTCATATACATATTCAAGTCCCCCAGCTGCCGGTGGGTCATTACAATAAAGTGGCTACTAATTAGGGCTGCAGAGTCAAATAACCCCAGGTTTGAGTAGCACTTCTCCATTTATGTTCTAAACTAACCTTGGAATATGACTTCCAGTCTTAGAGACTTGAGCTTCTCTTCTTTAGAGGTGATTTTAACGCAACCAGCTTCACATGTAAATTAAATAGTACATGTAAAAAGGTTTGTTCAATGCGTGCATGGCTCACAGTGAGTATTCAACAAATGTTGGCTATTATCATTGTACTGTATTTCTGTCCTGGGAAGATTATGTAAATGAATTAAAGTGTAGAGAGTTTCGAAATTCCCTAGGGCAAGTAGAGCAACTGTAACATGCAAAATCTTGGAAAGCCCCTGGGAAGAGGCCGAATTGAAAGTCTGCTACTATAAAAGTTGTAAACAGATCTGAAAATACTAATTAGGCAAGGGTATATAGCTCACTATCCTAAATAATGAAATATATTCAGTGGTTGTTCATGGTTCAAAATAATAAATTCTAAATTAGTCACTCAGAGCATTATTAATAACTAAACACAGGCAGCAAACAAATGGAAGTTGTTCTTTTGATGCTCACGAATTGAGTAACAAGAGAAAATTCCAAGCTCAGACCCCTTGGAGATTAACTTGGATCAGTGAGGTGGTTTGGTTTAGTGAGGAGATCATAGTTTAGACTCAGAACATCTAAGCCCGAGTCTGCTGGTTGTCGGTTATGTGACCTTGGAGTCAGGACAGGCTTTAAGAACACTCATTCGCTTCCACAGTGAGAACATGCTTTCACATCAGGCTGTTAATTCTAGAGCAAGATAATTTATAAGAAATGAGTTGAAATCATGCGGAGTGCTTTTTAAACTCTAAAGTATGGGTTGATTCCGGAGTATTCCTAGGAAGACAAGGCATTTATTCATCTGTCTCCTTTGGTTTGTATTCTCATTGATGAGCATCCAGTGGTAGTCTAGCATGGTACATATTTCAGTGGGGGATAAAATAGGCCACAGAAAATGTGGCATCTCTGTTCAAGAAACTTGTGGTCTAGTTGAAAAGGCAGGGTCCAAAACAGTGCAGAAGTAATTGCCTCTTTTACCAGGCTGTTTCATTTAAATCCGGGGAAACACAATGGAAGAGAAGGATTAGGGGTCACTCAAGGCGAGCCATCGTGTGTGAGATCACACATAACATCCCGTCCTGCAAAAGGGAAAAGGTGGGAGAGGAGAAGGAGACCAGTGGATATGTCTGAAGCACAAAAAGATTAAGGCCAACTGAAAAAACAAAAACAATAAAGATGTGCTTGACAAGAGCCAGTCACTAATCCCTTTGGGACACATTAGTATTGGGTTTAGTATGAGTAAAGCAGGGGGGCCATGAGAGCCACAGGACATGGTATGCTTTTTCTAGCCTAGGAACTTGAGCAGTGGGTTGGGGAACAGGGAGAGGTGTGAGACAGTCCTGGCAAAGCCCTTGCTTTGTGAGTTAATTGCCACCTGCTATTGGGTTAAGTCATTTGGCAAAGTCTGAAGGCCAACTGAAGGTCCAATCTGCAGAAGAAGACTGTCCCTTTAAACCACAGCTCAAGAAAACATGTCAGTTTGCCAAGTTTCTGCTAAGCCATCCTGAAAAAAAATATTCAACAGCTTTTACCAGCCAGAGGCTCCAATATCCAATCTCTGTCTCAAATGATAAATGACATTTGTCAGTTGACAAAGCGAATGGCCTCAACCATTTGAGGACATGGTCCCGCTGTGCACAACGCTCCTGTTGAACCAGCCAAGAGCACCTTGAGGTGAGAAAAAGCCTTTTTATCCCCCAGTCTTTCAGAGATAGCCTGGAAAAAAAAGCTGTCTTTTTGTTGCTCTCAGGGCAGCTCCTTTCTAGGAGCTGGAACCCTGACTGAAAATACCTGTCAGGGCTGGAGCTGGTTTGTCAGGTCTGTGAGACCCGATTAGCCCGGGGATGGTCAGGGGAACCTTGCTGGTGGACATGCACTTTAGCTGTATTTCTGCTGGGATATTTGTTCCCTTTTATAGTATCCCCTATTGCTATGTAACAGAAGTCAACAAGGCTAGACAAAACCCAACCATATTAACACTGGAGGCATAGTTGGTGGCATGGGGTGGGGGTAGGGAGAAGTACATAATAGGAAGCGAATAACTACTTTTGCCATTTTGATGCATCTCTCAAAACTCAGGGTATTTAATCTGCCCAGTATAGCCCACTGAATGATCATATTAACACCCCTATAGCCGTTATGACTATTAAAACAATTTCCAGCCTTCACTTCCAGGGTTGTAAAGAACTGCAGAGCAAACGGAGTACAGAATGTCCAGAGGTATCCCTGCTTTCCAGTTACTCTCACACTGCTTTGCTCTCTTCCAGGATCCTCAGGGCAGGGCAGGGTCTCTGCCTTTCTCAAAATTGGTCCCTGGAAGTGAAGGGTGGGCAGGAGGGGCTAACTGAAGGTCCAGAGTTGGGCTGCCCCTCTCTCTGCTTTCTGAGGTAAGTAAGTGTTCATTTCATGCTAATCCTTGTACATCCCTTCTTCAACTCAGAATGAGACCAGGATGTGGTATGGGTTCGAAACTGGTCAGGCAGAGGAACATTGCTGTGATCTCACAATAGACAATTGGTAGAAAGAAAGGTTTTCCAGTTGGTTCTTGCCCACACTAAGGGTTATGGATGGAGGGCAACCTCAAGGTCAGCTGGCTTAACCATCTGTGTTATGATTTCTAGTATTGGTACACTGAATGTTTGCATTCAATTGAGCTCGGGTACTTGTGGAGAAATGAAGATTCATGGTCCTTCAAACCTACTCTGCCAGAGGCTCTGATTTTGGGATTAGAAATCTGAATCTTCCTTAAGAACCCTGTGTGATTCTTCAAGCTGAAATCTGGATGAGCTAAGGATTCCTATGATGCTTGAGCTCTGTTGAAGAGTCATGGTTACTGATTGCATGTCTGTGAGTGTCGTCAGCAGAGCAGGCCCCATTTTCTTTGGAGGACACCCTCTACCTCTCTGGATAGTCTTGCTTACTAAGCTTTTCCTGATAGTAACAACGTCACCAATGAGGGCAAGAGCCCCCAAATAGACAAATTGACATAGTCTGAACTTAAATGTGGTTCCTAGTGGTAGGGACAGTGACTGTAGATACTAGAGAAACTCAATGAGAAATTTGATTTTTTTCTATGTTTGTATTGCTCAAAATTTTCTCCTACAGTAATTGGGGTAATTAAAAACAATACCAATCTAGGTGTTATTTTATTTGTGCCTGTTGGCTACTTTGCTTAAACTTTTCTCTTTTGTTATAGAGGCTGCTCATGGAGTCCTCTGGAACACTCAGATACATTTTCACCTGTCCATGTGTTTGACCTTTGTTGGATTGGCCCTTTCTGTTGTACCAGGGTCTCTAGGTCAAGTAACCTTGATTTCTGGGTCATTGAGTGGTGACTTGGTACAGAGTTCTGGAAAATTGTCACTCCTCATGCAAATGGAGATACTTTCCAGGTTAACTGTCTTATGGGAAACATTATGCTATGTGCTTTGTACCAAGAATGATGTCCCACTTAGTTGGGAGGAAGCACTTGTCCTTCTCACTTCCCAGGGCCCAATCTTTCATTAAAGATGCTTAAGAGTTTTTGGAAGCCATGCCATACTGACAACTCCTATTGATTAGAGAGTCAACCAAAACCCCTACATCTCTTTCATCCTGGCTCCTACCACTCTATCCTGCTTTCCTTGGCTTTCTGGGCCCAAATGAAGAACCTTAAAATAATTCCTCTTAAACTTCATCTTGTTAGGCTTGGTTCATTGATTCAGGGGGCTGATGCCTCTTTTCTTTATGGAACTTGATTTTTTTTTTTGCTCTCAGCAGAAAGCCTTTTCTGCAAAGTTTGATTTTATTTGACTGTAGGGGGAAAATCCCTCTTTATTTTGAATTGGAGATTCTTCTAGAAAATCAGGCTAAGCATGGCATTTCCTAATACCCTGAACAAACGCAGAGCTTGCTGTCAGCCTGATTGGACAAGGCTCCACTTCAGGGTCTGCTACCTGCAGGCTGCTAAAGCAGGTCCCCCGACATATGCCACGGGGCTTTGAAAAGGAGCCGTGAAGACAGCAGCGCTCCCCACCCCCAAGACAGATGGGGGTCTCTGCTCCTCTGAAACACCCCCTGGGAAGACTTGATTGGAGCATCTTTCCGAAATGGGATGCCTGTGTATTGTGAGTGGCTTTATTGCTCAGAGCATCTGGATATGTTGTGATAAACAGCATGATAGACGATTTCAATGCTCCTAGAATGGGTTGCCCAGAGAGAAGGAACAGAACAGAGAATACTTGCCCACCCTGTTGCTCGGAGCTGAGCATGCATGCTCATGAACCTGCCACTGGACTTGTTCATCTTACTTGTCCTAGTGGTAATTTCAGTTCCACAGCACCCTGGGCCTGAGGAAGACTTAAGAGAGGCAGCGTTTAACTGGAGGAAGTGTATGAGACCGAATGTTCACTTATATTTTTCAGATAATATTCTTTGAGGCTTGATAAGAGTTACTCTGCTAAGCACCAGGAATAAATGGTAAGAACGGCAGGCATATGTCCTGGTCTCACAGAACTTTGAGCTTAGTCAAAGAGGCATATGTTCATAAAACTTGCCTGAATACAAGCGTAATTACCAGAGTGGTAAATGCAGTCAAGAGAACATGTTGTTATGACTACGAGTCTAATTTCAGTCTAGAAGGTCAGGGAAGGCTTCTCTGAAGAGGCGATACTGCTGAAAACTACAGGTTGAGTGGGAGGAAACATGATGATGATGAGGAAGGTCTGACCAGTGTGTGGGAGACTCTGTGCAAGCAGGGACACAAGAAGGCCCGTGTGTCTGGATAAGGGGAGCAAAATGGAACATGTTGCCATGTAATGTCAGAAATGTCAACAATGATTGTGTTAATAATATTAATTAATGGTTTCAAGGTTGTTACGTCCCAGATACTGCACTAAGTGTTTCATATGTATTAACTCATTTATTCTTTCTGATGAACTTATTAAATGTTCATTATATTTTTGTGGTATAGATAAATGAACTCGGGGAATTATGCATACTAGGCAAACACTATGCAAAGTCTACTTTAAAAATTATGTATTAATTCTTATTTCCATTTTATAGGAGAGGAAATTGAAGCGCACGGAAGTTAAGTGACTTCTCCCAGCATTTTTGAGTGTCTTAGAGTTCCTTGCGGGCTTTTGGTATTTACCCTAGGGATCATGGTGGGCTAATGAATATTTTAAGCAGGAAAGAAACATGGTAGCATTTGTTGTTTGAAGGAAGTTTGGTAGCAGTCACAGGCTCCAGGTGAGAGAGAGCATGTGTGTGAGGGCGGTAGCCATGGAAGGGAGCAGATTGATTTGAAAGGGAAAATGTGTTTAGAGTAAACCAAGACCGGCAAAAGCATTGGACAGAAAGATGGTATCGAAGACAACTCTTTTCAGTTTTGTCAAATGGGGGAGAACTGTGAGTTCTACTTTGGAGTTGTGAAGTTTGATGAGTCTTGTAGGAGCAATTCATGCTCAAAGCCAAGAGCCAGACTCTGATTCTAGAAGGTGCTTATGGATAAGTGAAAGAAGTGGGAGACTGGATGAGATGGCTCAGGGAGAGAGCACCTGGAATAGACTCAACCTTAATGGATTCTAATGAGCGATGATCATCCAGAGGAAGGTCAGCCCATCAGGGGGATTGCAAAGGAGGCAGCCTTGGGTAAACACCAGGAGGATGTGAGGACATAGAGAATGCACTCCAGGGAGAGGCTGGGTGATGAGTCCAATGTGCTCCTGAAGGATGGAAATCACAGCCACGGGAGCCGGCAACATGGGGATTATATTTGCTTTTATAGTTGCTACAACACACTCCGTGGTTTGAAGCAACATGAATGTGTTCTCTCACTATTTTGGAACCAAGGAGCTTGGAGTCAAGGTGTTGGCTTCCTCTAGGAGGCTCTGGGGAGGAGGCTTCCATGTCTTTTTGTCTTGTGGCTTCTTGACTTGTAGCTGTATCTTCTACCTCCATCTTCATGTGGTCTTCTTTCCTGAATGCCTGTGTGTCTGTGTCCAATTTTCACTTGATAAGGACCTCAGTCATGTTAGATCGGGCCCACCTTAGTAGTCATGATAAGTTGATCATGTCTAAAGAAAACTCGTTTTCAAATAAGGTCACATTCACATGGTCTGCGGTTAGGACTTGAACACATCATTTTGGAGGGCATGGTCAACTCTCACATGGTCTGCGGTTAGAACTTGAACACATCACTTTGGAGGGCTTGAACACATCACTTTTGGTCAACTCAAAACAGAAGCTAATGTTAACTTTATTTTCTTCTTGAGACAAGGTTTCTCTGTGTATTCTTGACTGTCCTAGAACTTGCTTTGTAGACCAGGTTTGCCTTGAACTCAGAGATCTGTCTATCTCTGCCTCCTGTGTACTAGGATTAAAGATAAAAGCATGTGTCACCATCCCGGGCAAAGCCTGTGGTAACTTTGAGAACTGGTTTTGGTGAGAAAACAAGAAAGATGGCCGGAGTGTGTTGAGAAAGTTTTGGGAGATGGAAAATTACAACCACCACCTTAACAACAAAAGATAAGGGTTTTTGTTTTGTTTTGTTTTGTTTTTCCCTCCAAGAAAACTGACTTCCTGGACCATCAGAAGACAAACCAATGGTAGAAAATGCTTACCTAAGCAGCAGCTTCAGCATTTCTGTGTGACTGTGGAGATTCACATGAGCTCTTAGAGCCCTCGTTCCTCACTGGGACAATAATCAGGCCCCTTCAGCCTACCTAGTTCCCGGGCTGTCTGTCGTGACTGTGTGCCTCTCTGTGGAGTCCCGAGGTCTCCAGATGGCACATCTGTTCTCTTTCATCTATACTAGCTTCCGAGGCAGACCATTTTTACATGGCTCACTCACTGTCTTCAGCACAGCCAGGACACAGAGCCCCAGTGCTGACCTGCCCGCGTCTTGCTTTACTGAGTCTTAATTCAGACATTTCCCTTCAAGATTCACATTGTCTCAGCCCTGTTAGGTGTCCACACTCGTCCAAGCAGCTTTGCTGAGAGGCCAACAATCAGGACTTCGGGGTCCACTGTCAAACAGGGTGATGGGGACACACTTGCTTGGACCATTTGAGGAGACAGCGAGAGAGATGCAGCTTTGGCAAACTTTGCCAAATGGATTGCAAACTCCCAAAACAACATTTGGAATTTTAGCTTGCACCTTGGTATCTTTCCATAATGCAGGTTCATTCTGGATTATTTATGGAACTAGATGGTTGCACACTATAATCCTATTTTTGCCTAGGGCCTCCAGGGCTTAGGGGTGCGGGGGGAATGAGAAAGGAAGGATTTGGCATGAATCCCAAACATACCCCAGAGAGAAATGACTAGGTAGGATGTAGAAGGTGGGGCCTTGTGGGTTGACACACTTCAACTGCAGAGGGATAGAAAGTACCTGAACTGTATGTACAGTTTGTTCCTTGGTCCTTCCTATGTCCAGGTGAATTTTACTGGGAAGCTGGTGGTGACAGGGTGAGAACCAAGGCTCAATGACCCAGCCATGTGTTCTAAGGCATGGGAGGGTGACTTAAATCCAGGTGACAGTAATGGGATCCAGAAACAACAGAAAAGTTAGAGCCCCATACATCTTCAATTGCAATTACAGGTAAGGAAACAATATGCAAATATTCTAACCAGCTCAAGGTTAAACTCCAGTCAGCTGCTGAGCCAACCAAGCATGCTGGTGTCCTGACACCCAGGATGAGGTGAAAATGAGCTTTTCTGAATGGGAGAGGGACCCGCAGGAATACACACTTCCAAGCCTTTTGTTCTCATAGAAGGAAGTTTGCAAAGCAGCAGTGGAGGACTCTTGAAGAAGGGCAAACAGTCCCCAAGGGGGAGGAGCTGCTTGCTGCAGGAACGCTGTCGCCAGCAATTATTAATTCACTCCTGCTGGATCTGTCCTGGAGGCCTCCTGTGCACAAGAACGTGAAGAGTGTTGGCAGCTGCTGGCTGGAGAAGCCCTGATCCATCCCAAGGGGCAAAGGTGGGACTTCTCACAAGGTTGCTCCCTGACTCCCACCCTCACCCCAGCTCTTGGAAGAAAGGATGCCTGCTTTCTTTCCAGCCTGGGTTCAGGGTGCCTAGGGTGCAGTGTTCCAGAGATAGTGGCTGGTCTTGGAGAAGGGATAGAAGTTAGGCCAGAAGACTGGTACTTATGCAAATCAAGCTCAAGGGTGACTCAAGGAGAGTTTAACTTAGGGGGCCTGTGTCCCCCTTCTCCTCAATAGAACCTGATACAGACACCTTGGAAAGAAAGAAAAAGACTCCTAGGAAAACATCCTTTATGCTATGTTACCCAGGAGGGTGTGTGTATTTGTATGGGGAGGGCGAAGGAGGCTTTCCCTCTGAAACCATTTCTTGCTAAAATGGTCCACAAGCTGAAATGCTTTTGGGGCAGAGAGGATTAGGGGGAAGAATAGCTGGTTCAGGAAACAGAATTGGGTTAATGGCTGCATTAGGTTTAGGCACAAGCCAAGAGATTCTTCTGAGGACTAGAGATCTCTAGAACTTTTGTTTGGAAGAGTCAGGGTATTTTGGGCTTCTGCACTGAATGATCCCAGGGGCTATCATTGTTCTTCACATAGATTATTCAATTAGGGGTAACCTAGGGCACTATAGAGACACCCACCATTCCACATGCCCATTTTCTTGTCTGGCAAATCACAAATTCTCAGGTGCTAAATTCACCTATTTCCCTGGTTTAAAACTTTCTCTTTTTGCCCCCTCCCAACCCACCATACCTGCTTTGATTTCCTTAGCATAACTGGCCATCATAGAGATAACTCTGGTTATCCTCATAGAGTAGCTCCCCAAACTCTTAAGGAAAACAGAGCGACAGAGTGAGAGGGCCTGATGGGAACTGGGGACACCATGGAGGCCATGATTGCAAACTCAACCTAGGAGTTTGATTTATTTCTTAAATTCAAACACGAAGGCTGTTCGGTGTGGTGTGGGTTTTCTATTTCTCCCCAACTCCAGGATTCCATGCTATTTCACAGTTACCTGCATAAGTCAGGCAATTTACTTGTCTGCTTCAAGGTAGGTGGGTACATCTTGGACTGATGGAGCACCAGGTAATGGCCTCACTTAAAAAAACAGAGATACTGAGGCTCAGGTCCTAACTGTCACATTTGCTTAATATACATATAAGTCATATACACACACATACACACATATACATACATACACACATATGTATATTTATATATATATTTTAAAGAGGTGAGCTGGAAGGGAAAGTCTGAGGAGAGACTCTCAACTCAGGAGACATTGCCCAGGGTCTCATTGGTTGTTTGTTGACTGAACTGTCGGAGCCATCTCTTCCTGATTTCCTCAATTATAAATTCAGACTGTTGGGCTACCTAGCTTCAGATATTCTGTCTACTTCAGTCTTTGATTCCCCCCCTCCCCCTCACAGAAGGTGGGAGGCTCTCCTGGCAAAGGTGAATGGTTGAATTCTCTTAGGAGTCCACATCTCAGCAGAGTTTATATACCATCAATAACTTGATCAAAACACACAGGAATCATTTTCTGAGTTGTCCATTGGTTAATATATGAGAAGCTAATGGGACTACTGTGTGATCTTTCTAATTTAAATAGAATGGACTAAAAATCGGATTGATCCTTTAGTAGGCTTCTCAGTTTTGGCTGCTTTCAGCATCGTGGAAAAGTGTTTTGCTCTAAAGTCTGAAGTGTTTCTGTATTGTAAAGATTACAGCTGGCCTCTGTGCATGATCACTGTGGGTAGTTTCTATTATGTAGGGATTTCTCAAGTGACCGTTTTTTGGTTATTTGTTGTGAGCCCTCTGGATCACATTTGAGAGCACATGGTAATGAAATAACCAGGAAACAGTGGACTCCATCATTTCTACAAATGAGATAAATGAAGACATATGCTTCCTGTATCAGAAAGACCACACCTGTCATTTGAAGACTGGGGATTGATTGTGAAGAAGAGGAAACTGGAGATTGTGTTCTCTCACATAGAACACAACTGAAGTCACATGATTCAAGTTAACACATCTATGTAACAAAACCCAGACAAAAACTCCATACAACAAAGCTTGAATGAGTGTCCCTGCTGAGTACTATTCTTGCACACATACATTGCTCTCCTCGATACAAGGTTGTGGCGGGGGGCGGGGGGAGTATTGCATCCCTAAGGACAATAGATGCTTCACAGCGGGACCATCCAGACCTTGCATGTGTCTCTTCTTTCAGTGGTTTTGAATATTATCTTTTTGTTGTAGTAGCCAAAATATTTTCCTGAGTTCTATGAATTATTCTGGCAAATTACTGAAATGAAAAGGAGGAGGAGCAATTTGTAGCTAGCTGGACAGAAGTGAGAGTAGTCTACCCCCCCCCCCAAATTACATCTGGTGTCTAAACATACACAGCTTTGTAGAGGACCTTGATCTGAAAAGTCTGGCTCAATTCTGGGAATAAATAAATAAATGTAACAAACAAGAGGCTATCTGTTTGCAGAAAGCCCAAGAAGGCTCTAGAGAGGTTCATTCCACATGTCCAGTAGATGTATACTTTCCAGTAATTCCTTGGGTATTTCTTTCTGCTCTAGTCATCCCCTCCTGGCTCTAAACAATTAATTCCAGAAAGATCTACAGACTCTTTGGAGACACCACTTATAGTTTTATTAGTGGCTCTCAGGGTGAGCAGAATATTGATCCAGAGTACAGACTCTGGAGCAGATGGCATAGGTCCAAGTCTTGGCATCGCCATTAACCATCCTTGGGATTCTGAGCGAGGAAAATTACTTAGGCTCTGTGTTTGTTTTCTGATATGGAAAAGGGTGATAATGACAATCCTTGCCTCATTTGTTAGATGAGTAATTACACACAAAACACCCAAAAGTTGCCCAGAGCATGGGAAGATCTCCATCAATTGTTATGATTCTTGTTCTCTATTGAGCTTTACCAATCAGGGCAGTACTATGTTCTGTACAGGGCTTTGGAGATGGGTGGTTCTGGGTTTCAGGTATATCTCTATCTCTTCCTGAGTGCCCAACTTCCAGCAAGGTGCTTGAGTCTCAGTGCCCAAATTTCTCACCTCTGAAGCCCAGCCAACTGATATTTGTCAAACTCTTATGAAGTAAATAAAATGGCATTGTTTTTAAGCTCTTGATCCATGATAGAAGCTCTTCGTCAATGATAGCTGTGGCTGCTAGCTCTCCTGGCAAGCATTTGCAGCCTTTCAAGAGTACCTGAGGTCAGAGGAGGGAGGACAAGTTGTGTGGTAGGAAGATAAGCTCAGTAGTGATATTAGTAAACTGGGGTTTTGAGCTTCTAGTCCTGAAAGGACACACCAAGTTTGGGTGAGGTTGCTTAGGAAAAGGTTTGGTGTTGTTCCCATAGAGCAGGTCGAGGGCAGTACCAGAAGCTCAGGGTTTGTCACCAGGAAGGTAAAAGCTATAGCAATTTTCTGCAATGGGCGTTGTTATTCGTATGCCGCGCTGTTTATTTATTGAATGGTATTTGACAGAAGTATACTCACTGGAGCACATCAGCAGGGATGGTGTTTTACCAGTAAATAAATTAGAATCACAGAGTTAGTGAAAGCGTAACTAAGTGCATGGCATAAATATGTCACTTGGCTGCTATGAATTCATTCATGTATAGGAATCCTTAATGCATCTCTATCAAATCTTTAAGTCCTCTTTACATCAGGCTTGCATTTTAATTACAGGCAGTTCTAATATTCGTGCATTGTGTAGGAGCTGTAAGACCAGCTCGAGATCTCGCAGCTAACCCAGCATGGTCAAGTCCTTGGTGGCATGGCTCACCCCTCACCTCCTTCCTGCTGTAGCCCAGCCTCTTTCTCCTCCAGTTGTAGATGAAGATTGAAATGTGGCAGTGGGGTAGACAGGGGTGTGTGTGAAGGGGGAGAGAGGTGGGAGAATAGGATAAGCTCTAGGCAAGGCAGACAGAGGGGATGACGGGGATGAGGTACTGGGATTACCCAAGCCTACTCCTACCCCTCTGCATGTCCAAGACAAACATTTCCGGAGCGCTCTCGCTCTTGATTGGCACTTCAATTCCCTATTCCCTGCTGAGAGGGAGCGCTTTCTGAGGCTGGCATTTGAAAGGACAATCACCCCCTCCCACTGCCCTCTGCTTATTTTTTCCCCTTGAGAAGGAGAAAGGAGGGAAAAGGGAGTCTGAAGAAGAGAAGAAAGAGGCTGTCAGTAGGTCCATTCGTCAAACATCAATCATTCCTTGGGGTTGAGGAGGTGAGACCAGGAGTCAGGAGGGGTGCAGTAAGGTCCCAGGCTACTTGCTGAAATGTTGAAGAGTTTTCTGTGTCTATTCAAATATTATTAATGTGATGGGAAAGAGCTACTTCCTTATAAATAATTTGCACCCCGATGCAACTTCTCATGCTCTTCTCCCTCGCCTTCTCTAACCCCACAGGTACCACGTACATCTTTAATTGTATTTTTTCGATGGCAACCTGGGATTATTATTCTGATAGTATGGGAGGTTTGTAAATGCCAGAATGTTGGAAATTTTTATGCTGAATAGCGTCTCTGGTGTAGGTCTTCAGAGCACTTATTTCAAAGGTTCCAGGGTAGAAGGGTCTGACTCCAGACTCTTGGCACTCTCCCTATTCCACCTCCATACTTTTCACTTCTAGATAAAGTAAGAGAACTAGAGGACTATCCCCGGAAAGAAATCTACCTCAATCAGCTTCTATTATCTAAACTCCTTTCTTTTGTCTGTAAGAAATAGCAAGAAAGCAAAATATCTTTCAGCAGTTGTTGGTGTTTGCCTGGAACTCAAGGTCCAGTGGCTGATGGGAAACAGAGTTGAGGAACAGCCACCCCTTGTCACACCCTAGTCATCAAATCAGCTTATTCGGACCTCCTCCTACACTGGCTCAGAGTTCTCTTCCAAGTAGACACCTATACCTATTTTAGTTCTTGACAATGGGAATGACAAATATGCTTTTCTTTATGTCTTGTGTTGGCAGCAATGTGATATTTACATGATATTTAGAAGGACTTTGGAATCATTGAAAGAAAAGCTTTGGAGTAGAGTTTGACTTTATAAGTTATCTCATTCACCTCATCTTCTTGAGAGGACTCCTAAGAACATCCCTGAGTGGTGGAAAATAGAGCATGTTCAGCCAAGAACACAGGAGTACTCAGGAGACTGCTATAAATGGCCCGTTAGTAAGTGCTTATCCATGACCTTACCATAGTCCGAGGTTTTGTTTTGCCAGTCAATATTCCATTGCATAGCAACCAGTGAGGACGTGAAAAGTCATCCCTGGTGCCTATTGAGATGTGGATGCACAGAGGAAAAAATGGCAGGCACAAAGTGCCATTTCCAAGAGAGAAATAGACTTTGGTGGTTGCTATTTTTAGGGGTAAAAAACCCAAAAGCTGAAATGCCTTTCTATGACATTTGAGAGAATCAAGTATGAACTATGGGATTCCTGGTGACTTCATGTTAGCCCGAGGAGCTAGTGAAGAGAACATTTGGATGTTCTTCAATGTCCGTTTCAGCATCTCCATATGTCATGGATTAGTTAGACTCAGCTGTTAGGTGGAAGTGAGGAGTGGATTTAGCATCGAGGAGAAGCTTTTATTGAGGAACAAGGAGTCCTGTGGTTGATACATTAAAGAAGGTGGCTTGCCTATCTTTGGAATGAATGGAATGATTGTTATATCAAGTACCCCAGTATAGGGAGAGATTGTGCAGTTAGCAGCTGGAGAATGACCCTCTTTCTAATGTATCTGAGGTCCATAGAGGTTAGAGTTGGCGCTAATGCTGTATCATCTGAGTCATACAGTGAAGATGGAGCTAGAAGGAAGGGTATGGAAGATGCTTGGGTAAAGGAGAGATTTGTTTATTTTTTTTCCTTACTTTTCTCTTATAAAATATTTAACTGACTGTAGTAGTCACTTTTCTTACTGTTGTAACTAAATAACTGGTAAGAAGCAACTCAAGGAGTGGTTTGGCTTTGCTCATAGTTTAGGGGTATAGTCTACCATCGTGGGAAAGGTATGGTGGTGGAAGCATGAAGCTTGCAAGCATCTGCAATTGAGGAGCTCAGTACATGGGGTATTACCATTCAGATTTAAGGTAGCTTGTATGACCTCAATTAACCAAATTTAGAAACTCCTTTACAGACACACTTGGAATGATAACCTCAAGACTCCTTCCTCAGGGGCTCACTGGCCTAGAGATTGTTGAGTGGACTAGACTCCAGAGATCAACTGCCTTTGTATCTCTAGCTCTGGGATTACAAATGCAGACCTGCATGACTACTCTATCTTGATGTGGGTTCAGTGACCTGAACTTATGGTTGAGTCAAACACTTTACCAACTTTGTACCCCTAGTTTTAGTTTTTATTGAGGGATTTCCATTCTGTGTTCTACCATGACAATGAGAGAAAGATCTTGGAAAGAGCAGTTCATCTACTCCATTTTTGTCTTTAAGCCTAGCTGTCCCTAGGTACATTTCCCCTAGAGTTCTCCCAAACCCTTTGCGTTTTTTCTACTCTGGGTGTTAAATGGGAAGACTGAAGACTAAGTTATTTCAATAGGACTCTTGTGGTGTGTGCATGCCTGTGTGCAGTTGCTTTGAATGATGGCTGATGGCTTGGAGAAAGGTTTCCTTCCCGTTCAGATATCTCAGTAGGAATCTGGAGTTTCTTTTCTGGTGGTAGTACCCTGCTTACAAATCGCCATAGCTCCAGTTCTTAGTGTAGGGCATTGAGCTCTGGAAGGGTTTCTCTTACCACTAGATTGACCCAGTGATCTCAGAGAACTAATGTGACATGGAGTTAGGGAGCAAGACTCGAACAAAATTTACTGAGGCTGGTCCTGTGGATGGGAGTCTCTCTGTGTGTGCACATGTCAGTGGATGGATGCAAGATGCAGAAAGAACACACTGGGCAGAAGTCTTTCCCAACTTGCAGACATGAAACTTCCTAAATCATCATGAGAAAGCCATGAGAAGTCTGGAAGGAGAGCAGGGTACAGATTGCCAAGCGAGGACACAAAGCTCTATTTTCTCCCCACAATACCTGTAATGAACTGGAATGGCTGGGTGGAGTTGAAAAGCAGATTTCTTCCCTTCACTGAAGTTCCTTTTCAGCCTGGTTTGCCACAGTTTTGTAATGTGTTAGAATTTACATTCACATATTTGTTAACCATTCTTTGGTTCTCTGAAAGGCTTTTTTATATGTCTGGCCTCGACCTTTGCCATATGGTGTCACAAACTGTGGAACTGCAGTCAGTGGGAGGCGGGAGGCAGAGGTGGCAGTTGGGAGAGAGTTCATTGGGACACACAGGAATCCTGTCTTCATTCTTGGAAGGTCATTCCCACAAAATCCTTTGAAAGGGGTAAAAGCTCTTGTGTATCAGGCTGCTAAGTTCTGGGTCATGATTGGTGCTAATTTTTACTAGAAATGTTAGGGGAATTTGTGGGTCACTTGCTGCAGATGTTAGATATATAATTTGATTTTTTTTCTAGGACTAGAAATCACACTATCTGAGAGCAAAGGATAGGGACTTTGATTAGCTTGGCTCAGGACAGCATCCTCTGTATCATAGGACTTAGGATGTACAAATTTTCTAGAACCAGGAAAGGAAGTGCTTCAAATCAGGTGCCAACTTTGCCTGTGTTGATGTGGGATGACAGACGACTTGAGAGCATCTGATATCTTAACAGTTAATCAGACTTACTTGTCCTTATATAGGACAAATTCAGAACATGAAATATTCCCCCCGCATATGAGAAAACTACTCATGAGGAAAGACATAATTAATCATTTGACTCTTTGAGGCCTTGGTTGGAGTGCAGTTAAAGAGGATCTTAGCCTTACTGCTTCATTACAGGGACAACTGGGAGAGATATAGGCTAATGACAGTGTGGGTGTCCTATCAATGATACATCCAAGAGAGCCATGAAGTCTTGGGCCATTATATACATTTCCCTCCTCCCCAGACCCATCTCTTCCTGCACAGGGACACACTTAAACTGTCACATCAGATTGTATCTTTTCCTCAAGATCTCCCACTAAAGACAGATGCAGACCCAGCATAGCATTCCATTATCCTGTCTGTCTCAACTGATGTTTATTGTCTCAAGCCTTCTTATGAGTAGGGATAGATCCACCTATTTATTAGTGCTGAGATTTTAGACTAACCTGTAACCTGAGAGAGGCTGCTTCACAGACCCAGTGACTGCAGATCTCAATGGCCTTTCCTCTTTCAAGTGCATAATACATGTTGAGTATCTACTAGGTGCTGATGACCAAGCGGTGATGGAGACGGGTCAGGAACTCCCCCCAAATTTATGTTTGGGTACTATGCTCTGACTTACTGTGGTTTGATTAAAGTGGATACTGTATTTCTGGAGCAGAATATTTCTGATACATTTTGAACACATACACACACACACACACACACACACACACACACACACACACTCACACACACACACTTTCCATTCCTCAGTTTTCTTCAGGAACTGCCCATTAATCATTTAACAGCAAGTCCAAATTGTATACGTATGGCACATAAGGCCTCATCATTTTATAAGCAACTGGCTCTGTGTTATCTTTGCTAGGTCCATAAAGATCAGATGAGACATCTATCACCTGCTCTCTGATGGCTGACAGTTTTCAAAAGAAACTCTCTAGATGATCGTGGAGCTCAGAGGCCATATGTGCTCACATATCTGGTCTATAAATACATAAATTAGTTATTCAAACTCCATTCTCATTTCATCTTTCCCCAACATGCTCATTCACTCTGGCTTGGCTGTGGTAAACACAACTCTCATGGCCTCCAATTTGGAATCCAACTTGTGTAGAAATTTCATTAGTTCCCAGCAGGAGCATGGGCCATAGCTATTCTTTTTCCTTCTTTCCTTCCTTCCTTCCTTCCTTCCTTCCTTCCTTCCTTCCTTCCTTCCTTCCTTCCTTCCTTCCTTCTTCCTCCCTCCCTCCCTCCCTCCCTCCCTCCCTCCCTCCCACCTCTTCCCTCTTTTGGCTCCACAAACCTTTTTCCTTAATTGATCAGTTTTTCTGTTCAGAAATAGACATAACCAGATACATTGCTTGGTAGCCTTTCTGAGAAGGCATTGACTCTGTCTGCTTTAGATAGGCATTGGATTAGACAGCCTGAGGGTTGCTTTCCTTTTTCAAGAAAAATTAAATGACTAAGTAAGAGGGTGCTAAAACACACTTGTCTTACTGCTTGGCATTTAATTGAGAAACTTGCTAATGTGTCCTTTGAACTCTCACTTTCCCCTTCCCTGAGGAATTGCTGATGCTTGACTTTAATGGCAGCATAAAAATCTCACTGTGACTGCGGGTGGCAAAGCTTTGGGCTCTCAGAATGCAAATTGTGGTTTTCACTGCCTTCATTGGTCTAGTGAGTCCGACAGCATCACATCCAAGTAACTGACTGTTAAAGAAAGTTTCTAATTTGGAAGGTTTCTCAGCTCTGGGGATCTCAAAGTACCCGTTTGGCTGCTGGTATTCACAGCTCCAGCACTCCATGAGGCTGATCTGTAAAGAACCTCTGCTACAGGTGGCAGACAGCTAGAAACTTCTCTCCCTGGATAGAGAGAGATTCATGTGGACTGAGAGTCAGTGGGCTTGGGAGCGAGACCCTGCCCTAAATCTGCCCTTGGTCCCCATCTTCATGGGGAAGACTCAGTAACACTTCTAGCACCAATTTTTGGTACTTGTAAAATTTAAGTAGTAGGCTTTGATCTCAGTTCATAACTTTTTTTTTTTTATGTATTGAGTGTGTGTGTGTGTGTGTTTTTCAGATACCATTTATCTTTCTTTTGAGACATGCCCCCTCATTGATGTAAAATTCACGAAGCAGGCTGGCTTGGAGCCCCAGGAATCCTCTTCACTTATTACTATTGAGATATCTATCTAGCCACCTCACTTAATTTTTTTAAAGTATAATTTTAAAATTTTAGTTATTTTTAATATAATGTATGCAAGTGTTTGCTTGCATATATGTATGCATACTGGTACATGCCAGATACTTGAGGAGAACAGAAGAGAACATTGGGTTTCCTGGAATTGAAGTTATAGGTGGTTTTGAGCCATCACAAGGGTTCTGGGAACAGAATCCCGGTCTTCTGTAAGAGCAGCAAGTGTTCTTAGCCTGTGAGCTGTCCTCTAGCTCCGTAATTACAAGTTTTTAAGTGTATTCTTGGACAATTTCATCCAGGTATATAATGTATCCTGTCTACTCTTACCCCATCTTAGCCCTGCCTCTGATCTACCCTCCAGTCTACCCCTCCCCCACTTCCCTATAAGCTCCTTACAATCCTCTTGTATTTTTGGTTTATTATGTGACCCACTGAGTTTAACCAGGATCATCTATGTGACCATAGGTTCAGAACTGTTCATTGGAGCCTTGTAGGCTTCTATATGACAGTAAGTACCTCTCTCCCACAATCCTTTAGGTAAACACGAGGTCTAGGGAGCATATTACCAACCAAACTACCTCCTAAGGCCTACCCCCCATCCCGTTTTTAAATAATTTGAACAAATGTCCAGTTTATAACTAATTTCAACAAATATATAGCTTTTGAACATTTCTGGCAACTGGATTTTCTATGTTTTTATAACACTGCTCTATTGAGATGTCATCGCTTTATAGCCAACTAGAGAGCCTTTCACCTCTGCTTGTTACTGCCAGTGTCAAAGCACTGGAAAGCAAATCTTCTCCCTGTGACCACCTGTCCACTGTCTAGCCCAGTCACCCTTGGTCCCATCTAGGTCTCGGCCACCTGCTCACCTCCTGTACCTCTAAGGTATATACCCCTTGCTCCTGGCCACATAGCTTGGTCACGTTCCCTGGTTCTTTTCATTCTTTTGTAAAGCTTCTGCAATACTTTTGTTGTTTTCTGGTGATAATGGGGCATGCAGTTCTTTCCTGCTGCTAGGGTACCATTGTCTTGACTCATTGTCTGTTTCTCTCTGGAAGCCTCATGCTTCCCTGGGCTCTGCTTGTCAATAGGCATATGATGTCTTCTCTGGGGCACAACAGCATCTATTGTGTCATTCCTCCCTGTATCTTCCCTCTCCCTAACCAGACAGATTTTTTTCCCCCAGTCTCCAGGGAAACGTGTGCTCTTGAATTTCACACAAACATTTAACCTCGGCCCAAGGTCTTTTTGAGTTTTATAAGAACATCAAAATTTTAGAATAGAATATTGGAGCCTCACCTCTATTTTTTTCTCTCTCTCTACTTTCTGCCCGTTTCATCTGCCCCCTAACGTGATGAGTATTGACTTGTGGAGCTGCTTGAATTGGGAGTGGTGACTAAGTAAAAAAAAAGCGAGCTACCCAGTGCAAAACAGAAAATCAATGAATAATTCCAAATATTATCCTGTCACACAGGGATAATGACATCCTTCCCGAAGCATTGTTGTAGAGTTCAGATTGAATGTGAAATGCTTGTACTGAGATGCTCAAAGAATAGCTAGGTAACGGGGACCCATGCTGTCTCTGTGTCCCCTGTGGTTCTCAGGGTCCCCTCTTCTCAGATTTAGCCTCTTTTTGTCTTCTTTTGTCACTATTCTTTGCTGGCTCATTTGTTTATGTCAGACACTAGGGAATCACTGTGAAGCTCTCTCTTTTACCTCCTTAAAAAAATCGCTTCTCTGAGTTTGTTTTAAGAGAAATCATCCCACTCAGTTTGTCTTCTCCCTCCCACTCCTTCCCCTTTTGTGTATGTTACACACACACACACACACACACACACACACACACACACACACACACACACAGCTTCCCATGACTTGGTAAGAATGAAATGCCAGCCAGAAGGTATAGTCTATGAGGCCCTGACTCTCTCTCAGGCTCTCTAGTCCTACCTGGTAAAGGTAGATGGTTTCCAGAGTTGGTTGCCATCAGTGCTTCCTGGTTAAGTTTCCATGTCCACTGCCCATTGATATTGCAAAAGTTTACCTGCTTTTGCCAGATCCTCATGTTGACCTTTGACATACCCACTTTCTGTATGACTTGGCCTTCATGTTTAAGACAGGAGAAGACACAGCCTCAGAGCTCCTCACATTAGCTTTCTCTTCCCTGTTCCTTTGTTTCCTCTCCCTTTCTTACAGCAGAGGTAACTCTGCATCCTCTTTGCCTGCTTCCCTCTTCCTTTGTCCCTTTGTCCTTTCAACACTCGAGGCTGCTTGAAAAACACAGGACATTTATTTAGTAAACTTAGAGTGTCAGATAAACAGCAAACAAGCAGTAGTGTAGACGTATCCCAAGTCCTGCACGAAGTGTATACTTCTGGTAGAACATTTACTCAGCTTACCTGGGGCTCAAGTGTACCTGGATGTTCTCTCTCTCTCTCTCTCTCTCTCTCTCTCTCTTCACTTGCACATGTGTGTGCATATGTGTGTGTGTCTGTCTCTGTGTGTCTCTGTGTGTCTGTGTGTTTGTGTGTCTGTGTGTCTTTGCGTGTCTGTATGTTTCTCTGTGTCTGTGTCTATGTATGTCTCTGTGTGTGTGTGTTTAAAGTGGCAACCCTACCCCTGCTTCTATTTCCCCTTCTCTTTCTCCTTTTCTACTGGGTACTTCCATTTAGCTTGATCTGCTCTAATCACTTCTGCTCCAAAACCTGAACAGACATGAATCATTCCCTTGACTCTGGACTCCTTCAAGCCAGTACCTGCCCTACCTGCTATTCCAACTTTCTTACTTGCCTTCATCACTTAGGTTTTATAACATGACTTCCACTTTGAAAACTCAGTTTCCTTAAGAAACATCACAAGTGTTCCCCACATTCCATCTCCAGCCGTCTTCATATCTAGTTAGGCTTTTTCATTAGTGTCCTGCAGACATTTTCCCCAGCGTTCCGTATTCCCTAATGTCCAACAGTTAACTTTAATTGCCCTCTTGCAATTTACCCCTCTTTCTTCTCTAACTACTTTAATTTAAACGCATCTGCATAGACCTAGTTGCTCAGCCAAGAGCCCATAGCACCACATTCAACTCTTTAGCCTCCTCCCCACCCTCTAGTGTTGCTGGTAATGGCTTCTATGTCGATTGACAGTAGCACAAATGTCCACCTGCCTGGAACAGACATGTCTTGGAGCTGTCTTCTTTATCTCCCCATCATCATATTAGATTGGGCTTCTATCACTTTGCGCTTGGATTAGAACCATTATTGGGTCAAAGGTGATACATCATTTCCTGTGTGTTTGATATGTATGCCAAATAAGCCTCAGTGGGTTTTGCCAAACTACCTTCCTGTCAGCAAGGGATAATATTGTTAATTTCAAGTGAGCCTTTGCCAAGACTAAGTACCGTCTTTAAGAACAACCTTGGCGATCTGTCAGGTAGAAATATCATCTTGATGTTTTTATTGCACTGCTAATAAAGACTTTTTAAAGCTTCCAGATCATCTAGAAACTCAAAGCTGGATTGAGACTTTCAGCTTCAAATCTTTCATTCTAGACCCCTTAGCATGAACAAGGTGCTCCCCAGATAGCTTCCCAAATGTTGCTTCTCTGTCCCCACTGAGTGAAAGAGTACAGAAGGAGCACTGGGTGGTAATTTCCTTGAGATCAGGACCTGTGCCTTCTCCCACTGTGTGGTCTATCTTGAGGCCATAATAGGTGCTCAGTGCATACAAGGATGGTGCATGGAAATGAGCTGAATGGGAATTAAGGCTTTGTCAGAGGGAATAACAAAGGAGTATCAAGAAAAGAAATCCCCTTAGGATGACTGATATTTGTGCCAGAGACATCCCAGGGCCAAAGGGTCAGAAGTGACTGTCTTCCATGATGCTTCCCATATGCATAAGTTGTGCTAGAAAAGTAGATTTTTTAGGACAATTAAAAATGTACACATGGCCGGGCGTGGTGGCGCATGTCTTTAATTCCAGCACTTGGGAGGCAGAGGTAGGTGAATTTCTGAGTTTGAGGCCAGCCTGGTCTACAGAGTGAGTTCCAGGACAGCCAGGGCTATACAGAGAAACCCTGTCTCATAAAACCAATAAAGAAAAAAAATGCACACATAGTCGTATGTGCCAATTTTGTCCAGACCCAATTTCACAGCTCCCAGTATCACCTACACAGGGTGTCTCTTGGCACCATCCCTGCGGCACCCTCTAGTGGCCATTGGATATTGCACATCTGTCAAAGAAAGCTTTTCAGCTTGAAATCCCCCAGACATGCAAATCCTACAATATCACAAAGCACTAACTCTCTGCTCGTCTGCTTTTCCCTGGGCAAGACACTTATTCCCTATATGTCGCTTCAAGGTCTCAATCCGTTGTGGAGGAGGCTTGACAGAAGCACAAAATCTTCCTCTTCTTTCTTAGGGCTCAGAGACTTAATTGCATATCGGGTTCCAGCAACATCCTACATTCCATAGGGAAACCAGTGAATTCAGTTCTAATAAGGACCCTGAGTTCTGTGGATGGTTTAGAGTCTGTGTGATAAGACTAGCAATTGGCATCATGTTACGTGTCTGCATTAACTGCAGGAGAGGGGTACATATAGACATTCAAAATGGTGGGGTTGAAGCCCGCAGTTGTGGCTCTAGGAAAAGAAAGACCAGTGTCCACACTCTAACCACGGGCTTTATATTCTGCGTCTGCTCCCATTTGTAGGCTGACTGACTCTCATGGTTCAGGCTCGTTTTTCTTTAGGGGAATAAAAAAAGCAACACCCTGAAATACTGAGAGAGTCTTTCCCTAAACTCCAAGCCTCTCTGCAGTAGGGCCCATGTTCAGAATGTCAGTCTGATGCCCAGGCTGTCATTTTCTTCCTGCCTCTCCCCTCCCTAGAGCCGGGTGGAGTCTCCTTGAGGCAGCTGAAGGAGTGACAGGTAGCTATGCCGCAGAGGTGGGCTGTTTAAGGCAGTCACATGAGGTGTGGAAAATGTGATTTACAGGTTTTTTTTCTCCCCCCAGGGGAAAATAGATTTCATTATTTTCCACCTCAGGTAAGGGGTAAACCTCTGGGCTTGACCTTGGGAGGTTGTTCAGCTATAACAGTGTGGCTGAAATGCTGATATGGACTAAAACCTCATTAAATCAATATTGGTTATCCAAAATCATGCTTGATTGGATGCAACTGCTTTTCCTCAGCTGCCTGATGTCCCATTCTTTATTGGGCAAAAATATGAGATGCTCTAAAGTGAGTTAAGCTGTTGAGATTTTCTGGTCCTTAGAGCTTCAAATTAATAAGGTTTTATTATTTTGCAAATTGAAGACAGTTCTAAAACACCAAGTCCAATATTGATTATAATCTACTACTGTCACATGTATGTTTATTAATAAAAGAATCCTGTCTGTTCCAGTAAAGAAGTCATGCATTTTCTCTTCCTGTTTATGCAGGTGTATAGTGTTTATTGGAATAAATAAACTTATTGGTCCCTGGGCAAATGGAACCTTTGTAAATAAACAGCCAATGGCTAATTATCCATAGCAACGAGCAACTGGGACAGCACATTGGTGTGCTCCACCATCAATCTTCAAACCTTCTTTTAGCCAGAGAGAGGTCAGCATGCAGGAACTGGGAAGAGATAGAAAAATCCAAAGTCATACTGGACCATGTCATCCTCCATCTTTGCCACCAAACCAGTGGTTAGAGAAAATAGTGCCTGTCATTTGGGTTTTCAGTGAAGGGTTTCAAAGTGTCTCAGATGGGATTATGTAGGCATTTAGATCTGGGGCTCATGCATAAGTAAATAAACAGCAGGTGCTAGTTGGCACAAAGACCTCAGAATATTCCGATGGTGCCCAAGAGGGTGCAGATTGCCAGGAAGTTGGGCATACTGGGGTCTTCGGGTGGGGGCAGTTCTTCATATTGCTATGCTTATGATTCACCAACTAAAGCATTGATAGGGTGAACTGAGGTGGGCCTCAGATTGAATGTCTCTTCCATGTCACCATCACCTTTTTTGTCTTTCTTTTGCTCTTCTGGAGGTCAGGAAAGCACCTATTGCTTATGTCTTTTACAAATTTCTTTTTCCCTAAATCCTTCCAAATATTCAGATCTCCTCCCTGGAGGACAGGAATTCACCCAAGTGATATTAGGGTAAAGCTCCTGAGAGTACAAATTTGAACTGGTAGCAGGGAAGGCTGAGACATAGAGTACAGAACCCAAGGTTGAAAGCAATCTAAGAGGTGCCTGCCCGGGCAGGGAGAGTTGGAGGAAAATGAATGACTAAGAAATTCACGATCCAAGATGGCTGGGTTGGAGGTGCAATTGAGGACACTTAGCAAATTGAAGACATTTCTCTTTTATTCGCCCCTTGGCTTCATTTATTTTTCCCAGCAATTGTTTTCCCAGGACTGCAATGAAATGAACCTCACTCATGGTTTGTCTAGTCATAATTAGAGTCTTCCTTTTTCTCGTTAGACAGTAATGTCAATAATGACTGCAAACATGTTCTCTCCTTTTAAAAAGGCAGAGGGCCAGCATCATTGTATCTGTGAGTTGATGTCAGATTTATAATGCAGAGATGCAAGCTTCACACGCCATATGTGTGCCAAATTTCCATCAAGACTTTTGGAAGGATTAAACTGTCCATTAAGAAGGGATCCCGCTTTGTTCTGACGATTTTTTTTGTCCTATTAAATAAAGAGTACAGAAAAGCCAGACCTCGTTGTCTATCAAGACTCATTTCAGGGCAGGCAAGAAGGAGGAAGACTTTCAGAGAAGAGGAGGGATGATAACGGAAGTGGAGAGGCAGATGAGGGGGCAGGGTAGAGTCTGGTTAGGATTATGAGGGAGGGGAAGCGGAGGTTAATGGAAGAAGGGTAGAGATCAAGGTGCAGGGCAAGGTGATCTCTGTGTGTCTTTGTGTGTGCATGTGCATGCACAAATGTGTGTGTGTGTGTGTGAGTGTCATTGTGTTGTGTGTGTGCATGCACATGTGCATGTGTGTGTGCCTGCACATGTACATGTGTGTGTGCACAAGTGTGTTGTGTGTGTGAATGTGTATGTGTGTGTGCATGAAAGTGTGTGTGTACATGCATATGTGTATGTGTACTCGAGTATTTTATATGTGTATATGTGTGTGTGCATGTGTGATATGTGTGCACAAGTTTGTTGTGTTTGTGTGTGTGTGCATGTATGTATGTGTGAATATATGTGTCTCTGTGTGTGCATGTGTATAAGTGTCTCTGTGTGAGTGTGAGTATATATGTGTATGTGCGTGCACCTGTGTGTGCATGTGTGTATGTATGTGCATTTGAACGTGTGCATGCTTCCATGTAGTATACTCGTATGGAGGACAAATGAAGAGTACTTGGAAGGAGCTGACACAACCGAGGGAAAGTGAAGTTGATTGACTTGCTTTGGCTGTTTCTCCTCACCTGGGCTCACACTCAGACATGCTAGAAAGGATAGTTTAAAAATAACCTGATGTTATCACATGTGGCTGAGCAGATTGCCCTTGAGGGAGTGTTTTCCTGGGCACAATTGGTAGGATCCTAGCCATTTTGCACTTTGGAAGAGGTAATTTACTTCACACAGTGAGCACTTGGCTCCCTGGGAGAAGATTTTGTCCTTTCTGCCTCACGACAGAATGGGGTCTGGTATTCCCAGCCTTGTTGGTGGGAATTACAATCTCATAAACCAAGGCTGAGAGATAATGGACGAGCTTTGATATTACATGGGTGAGAAAAAGGCAGCCAGTCTTTCTAAGCCAGACCACTCCTGCATGACAATTCAAGCATGTTTTAGAAAAAAGAAAAAAGAAAAAAAAAGCAGCTACCTCAAAGCTAGAGATGGGGGAGACATTTCTGTCTTCAGGTTTACTGATCGTGGTTATTTAGACACTTAATTTTCTAGTGTTTACTCCAAAGTGCAAATGTCTCAGCTCGCCCCCTCCTCCCCCCAGGCACAGAGAAAATAGGTTTGGAGTTTGATGAGCTGCCTGCTGCTGGATGCTCTGTGTTGCATCAAGGTTCCTCCTTGCTGGACTCAACAGTTGCATTTTTCACCTATGAAAGAATTGCTATCAGAAAAGCAGACAGCGGATAATTGTATTTTGTGAATTGACGGTGAAGCTACTCGGTTTCAGCCAAGGTCCAAAGGCTGATAATGTTCAACCAGGAGAAATGGTTTGTGTGAGAGAATTCATTTCGGGGTGCTCATTTTTACTGCCTGGGATTTCTTTTTATTCTTCTTCTCCAACAGGCAGCTCGAGGTTCAGAATTCTTAACAGCTCTGGCAACAGCTGCTGAGTTAGTGGGAACACAGCACTCCCAGGAACATGACGGGTTCCGGCTATTAGAGGGGAATTCTTGCCCTTTTGCCCATCTCCTCAAACCTACGAGGAAAGCAAAGAAAAAAATATGTGCCCATAAATATCCTCCTAGACAGGCAGCAAATGGGCTGGCATCTTGCCATCTGGCCATATTGGATAAAGAAACATGGGGCTGATGAGTACCCCCCACTCCAAGCCCACACTGGGCTGCTCTTGCTCCTGCCCCAAGCAGAATAAAGAGGCATCCTCAGAATTGTACCAGCTACTCAAGGGGGCCATGTGTGTCCATCTAAAGCCACAGGGACCTTGGCTGCACTGCACCCATCAGAATGACTCTGCAGTTCTCTGGGACTCTTGCTTTGATGGCTTTCTTTGGAATTAGATGAAGGTATAAAGGAGAGACCTTCCTGCCCCTCCACACCCTGGAAAATGCGCTAAGGAAGTGCGAGCGCGCAGGCAGTGCCTGTAAATCTGTTCTCTGCACACGTTGGACTCCTTCCCACCTCTGTGCGTGCTGTTCAACCCACTTGGAACTCCCTCCTTTCTCCCATTAGCACCCATTTACCTAAATTTTATTCATTCTTCAAGACTCATTAAATCCCATCTGCTTCATGAAGATTTTTCTATCTATGAGTTCTCTCCCTCTCCTGGTCCCCTACTGTACCTACAATCTGTGCTGGGATTTACAGTGAGGGTAGATCATGTCCTGTGTCTCTTCTTTCTTTTTTGCCTTCTTCCTAAGATCTATATAATGCTGGTACATAGTAATCTTCAAGCAATGTCTGTCCTGTTTAGGAAGAGAATTGACCTTCATTTTTCCCCTCTCTGTAGCAAGCATGATGCCACCAACTCAGAAAGCCATGCCTTGTATATAAGGTTTATTCCCATTGGATTCCTGGATCTAGAATCTCCTCATAGGGTACTGTGAAGGATGAGTGATACTTCCATTGTTCCAAAATCCTTTTTATTCTCTTTGTTATTATTTTTATCAGGGAAAGTCCAGATAGAATGATTATGACATGGGAAGGGTAGATTTCCCTGGCAAGAGGAGGTATCATCAAAGGTGAAGATGGATGTTAGGGGGTGTGTAAATAGTTACTAGGGGCAGATTAGGTTGCTCTGAGGTTTCTCTTTAATTGCCCATAGAAACCTCATACACAAACAGTGAGATTATGACAAAAACCTGACCTAATGCCAGGAGGACACAGAACAGAAGAATCTTCCTTGCTATTAAGGTTGGTGAAAGTAGGCTGGCCGTGGAAGGTCTCACAGGGAAGGAAACCTTTGAACTGAGCCCCAGGGCTCTGCCAAGGCCCTGATATTTTAGTCTTGCCTCAGGAGGGAAGTGTCACAGAGGGTTGCTCCAATTCTCATGCTCCAGATGTTGGCATGCATGAATACTTGCAGTAAAGATGTTCTCTCCTGAGCTGCCACAGGGTAAGAGGGTCAGAGTAAGTGCTCGTCCATCTTCCAGCTGCTGGGTGGTGGCTGGGTCCCCATGAGTGAGGCTGCTAGTACTGGAAGAATGACGTTTGCCAAATTCTTTGACTGAAGGCCAGGGGACATCTAATGGGAAGACTGAACCAAAATTGTAAGTGGTAGGGACAGAAGGATCAATCCCAGAGCATGGCTGTCAGGGATGTCTGTTAGAATAAGATCCAAGTAGTCCACCCCTCTCTAGAGTTGTTACCTCATTGCACACCAAACTCTCCAGAGGGACAGCCTGCTGGTAAGTGGCAGTGACAGGTTGCTATGCACCGTGAACATCATTAATTAAAAAACAACAAGAATGTGGCTACAGCTCAGATGCTTGCCAGCCCGGTGGGTTTTTTTTTTTTCTTCTCCCGCCTCCAGGATTTGCAGTGAACCTGTTTGGCTTGGCAGTCTTAGGTAGCAGTTTGGCTCTGAGAAGCTTTGTTTAAAAAATGAACGAATCTGAATTGAAACCAGTGGGGAGGTGATTCACTATGGTACGGGGATGCTATCTGTCTTTTGACACTGTTTAGTGAAAGGCCCGAGAAGAGGAAAATTCAGGGGCTAGAGCTGAGCCATAGTAGGACACAGATCGAAGCTCTGCCAGGCCTGGAGCATGCGCTTTGTGACTTGTCTACTGAGAGATGCTGCAGGGATTCTCTCTGCGGTGTGTTGGTTTGAATAGTTTGATGTTTGTTAGTACTGATGTATCTGCCATTCATTTGAAATATGTGTTGAACATGCTGGATGGGCAAGCAGCAGGCTAGGCATCAGATCTACAGATGTACTTTATGTCCTTCTGGGGTCCATAGCTTAATCAGAGCCGCTGATCATGGAGCAATAGATTGAAGGGCTGGTGTGGATCTGGTTTGATTCAAGAGAATGAAAAAAAAATGAGTCCACAATTTAATCATCCATGCATCCAGTCATCCTTTCATTGATTAGGCTTAATGAGCATTCACTACGTGATTTTTTTTTAAAGGTGCCAGGAAAAGTGAGGAATCTTCTCTGAGGAGCTCAGCCCTTTCTGTGGGTGTCAAGAGACCCTCAAGGAAATAGTGTGCTGAGGAGGAGATATTCTCTGAATGCAGGGAGGGAACAGAGCCAGTCACCTGTCAGAGCTGGTGGTCAACAGTTGGGTTATGGGGGTTTTCATAGGAGATTTGTGAAATGGGTCTTGAGAGAGGAGAGTTGTCAGGGCAAGATGATGATGTACAGTGGATTCTGAAGGTAAGGTGGTCCAGGCATTGGGAGGGAGAGCCCAGGGAGGCGATGAAGGTACCATTGATGCTCACAGAGCCCACAAGGCAGGTGGAAGGAGGCCAGTGCTTTCTTCCTGGGACTCTGTGTATCAGTCTTGATTAGTATGCTACTGAGATGAAATCTTAGAAGCTCTCAAAATTATACATTCTGACTTTGAACTGGAGCAGTTAAAAAAAAAAAGCAGGCAAGCAAGGCACATTCAAACCTTCCAAATGCAAATTCATTTTTATACTTCAAACTAGAAGCCCAAATTAATGTTGTTTGTTTTTCTAAATCCTCTGCTTGTTATTGAGAACAGCCTTCAAATTTCCCAGAGAGATGATCATAGCAAGAATGCCACAGATATACTTTAAAACATCTGTTTCATCCTTCATTTAGTTCTGAGGGTGAAAGCAGTTTGCTTATAGGCCAGGATCCAGGGACCAGGGACCAAGGCCATTAGGGCCATAGATTCTTATTATGAAGATGGGAGGGGCGTGTGTGTGTGTGTGTGTGTGTGTGTGTGTGTGTGTGTTTTACATGCATGTGTACATGTTCATGTGTATGCATGTATGGGTGGAAGTCAGAGAGACTGACAGAGGTTGACATGAACATCAGGATTTTTTCTCTATTGATATTCACCTGATTTATTGATTGATGGTGGTTTTACCTTGATACAGGGTCTCTCATTGAGCTTGGAGCCCACCCATTTGGTTAGCCTGGCTGGCCGGCATGCTCCAGGGATCTGCTTGCCTAAGCCTCCCCTGCTTTGGGATCACAGGTTTATTGCAAGAGTGCTGGGGTCTGAACTTAGGTCTTCATGCTTACACAGCAAGACATTTTGCCAACTGAGCCATGTCCCCAGCCCTAAGGGAGGCACTTTCATGAGAACTCTTGCTATTCTGGATTTTTAGAAGATAAAATTTCAGGGACAAATTATATATTTTAACACAGGACAAAGCTAGCATTCCTTCTAATCATTTCACAGGGGACATTTTAAAACACACACATACAGTTTTGCTATTTTGTTAATGTGAAAAAGACCCACTTATACTTTCTGGTTATATTAATTTTTAATTTAAATTTAATTAAATTAACTCAAATTAAGAAGGTGACCATTATCAATTTCCTTTCCTATTAGTTTCTTAATGCTTTGGCAAATTGCATTCTAAACTCTCCCTTAAATGAGCTGGATACATATTCATGGGTTTCCTAAGAAAAGATGAATTTGATCTTGATATGCTAATCCCCTAGCTGTGGCAGCAATCAAGGAGCAGCTAGGAAGAGAAGTGTATTCTGATATTAATTATGAATCAGGCATTAAGAACTGGTAAATAATTAAACCTTCATGTGTCACAACACAAGTTAAGATCAGTGTGTTTTTCCATGACTAAATGCATTCCGGGGGGCTCTTTCTACCTTTATTTTGATATTGTCTGAACATCAGCTGGGATGCATATAGCTAAATTCTTGTTCACAGGAAACTCACAGTACAAAATTCTGCATTTACTCTACTGCTCGAGTAGGAATGCATTTCATTTAAGAAGCTGAGGCCCCAGATTTCTAGATTATAAGTCATCAACCTTAGGTCCTTTCCTTAGGATTTTTCAGACCTCGGGAAGTGTCTTAGGGTTTTATTGGTGTGAAGAGACACTATGACCAAGGCAATTCTTATAAAGAAAAACATTTAATTGGGGCTGACTTACATTTCAGAGGTTCAGTCCATTATCATCATGGTGGGAAGCATCATGAAGATAGACATGGTGCTGGAAGAGCCAAGAGCTCTCCATTTTGATCTGAAGGTAGCCAGGAGGAGACCTCAAAGGCCACCTACATAATGACACACTTTCTCCAAGGCCACATCCACTCAAACAATGTCACACCTCCTAATAGTGTCACTCCCCAATGGGCCAAGCATTCAAGCACATGAATCTATGGGGGCCAAACCTATTCAAACCACCACAGCAAGTCTGGGTCGACCATATTCTGAGGCAGAGGGTTGAAATAGATCTCATATAGGGTTTTGCCCCTCAAATGTGTTTTCTGAAATGCAACAATTCTATTACCCAGGGGACAGACGAGATGCAGAGACTCTGTTCCACTCAGACCTGCTCAATCAGACTCTGCTTTCGAACAAGGCTTCCAGACGATTAGATTATTATGTACAAAGGCTTGAGAAGTCATCCTAAGGCAGCTTCCAGGTTGGGGAATTGATGATTTCTCAGTTCAGTTAGATTCTTCCTCTGTGATGGCAAAGAGCTAAGATCAACTCCAGCGCCACATGTATTCTGAATGACCACTTTAAACCCACAAAACATGAGGACTCAGATACCACTTAGGTCTGTCTGAGGGCCTGTAAGGTGTTAGAGGTGGTGTCTTAGATTTGGATCCTGACTGTGCTCCTCACAACATCAAGTAATTTACTAATTTCTTAGAGGTTTAGTTTTTATGGAAAAATATTGCCTGATTCGGAGCACTGTTGTGAAGTAAATTAAGCAATGCATGCTGGGAATATTGCCTGTTAGCACAGCTCTCTAAACAGTAGTCATGATAATGATGGTGGGAGTGATGATAATGATGAAGGTGCTGAGGAAAAAGTAACTCTTCTAGGAATTGGCTGATGAGGGGAGAGAGATAATTCACTCAGTGGTCAATAGAAGGATGCTTAGCAGTTGCTTGAAGGCTAATTGTGGACTTTGTGTTATGGTGGTTTCTGTCTGACAGATTCTTTGAATGAAGTCTAAAGGAGCTTCCCAGGAAGGCTAGTCAGCAACCTCCATGATCTGCCTGTCTCGGCCTGCCTAACTCTGGGATTACAAGAGCACTGTTCTCACAACTGTTTTTGTTCTTCTGATTTTTGATGTGGGTTTTGGGACTCAGGTCCTCAACACCCTGTGCAGCAGCAAGACTTTCCCAACTGAGCTGTCTCCAGAGCCGGGCAGGAAGTTGCCATGTTGTCCCTGCTTTGACCTCATTATGGTTTTCCTCTGTATCGTGATGCTTTGGTAGCTCTATCAGTGAAATGTCCCATCAGGAAGGTATGTGTCACCTTCTTGTCTGCATGGGCAAGAAGTTTGTCTGAAGTTTAAATTCAGAAGGAAGGAAAAGTATGTGTATAAAGTAGTGGAGTCTAAAAACCTTAGTTAGAAATTTCTACTTTATAAAGATGACTTTCAGTGATTTCTCATAGAGACTTCTGGTAACCACCCCAAACACTCTGACTGATGACATTCAGCCTGCCTCCTCTTCTACCCTGGAGAATTTCCTTTCCTCAGTTGTTCTTGGCCATTCCTGCTGCCAAGAAGTATGAAGAGGATTGTTAGTACAATATTAAATCTTGCTCTTGTCCAAGATGGAATGAGCTGTTAATAGGATGGGGTTAAGGAGACTAGATGCCCCGGGATGTTTTCATTGTCCTCTGAAGATGCCAGGGGACCCTTCTGAAGAAGATCAAGAATGAGAAGGGCATGGGTTTAGCTTTTTCTATTAACCACCACAGGTCACAAGGTCAAGCTCACGACCTCCAGGAACCTGTGGATATCAACTATGAAGGGTGCCTTGTTCCTTATTCTCCAGACAGAAAACTGTAGAGTTTTACGTTACAACTGTGAATTGCCACTTTATTTTCAAAGCAGTAAAAGAGAAGAAAAGCCAAACATAAAAAGAAAAGAGAAAAAAAAACCCTCATCTTAAACCTTTTCAATTTTTAAGCCCATAAATATAGAAGTCAGGACAAGAGTCCTTTCTCTTAAAAATATTTTATGTCAGATTGTGCCATATATAATATTTAGCAAGTTTATTCTTTCTCATCTGGGAGGTAAAGGATTTTACCGGCTCCACTCACAGCATAATTTGTGGCCCAGTGTTGAAATTTATTAGAACCAAGTCCTCAGTTTTCCATATAAATGTTGGGCACTGAATTTGATTGGATGTCAATTGGTTCTGAAGTTTTGAACTTGGTTCCAAAATTGGTTGCTTGGAGAGTCTATGAGACTGGGAGAGGGAGAGGACAGAGAGGGCAAATCTGACCTCACACACTTCCTTAGCTGTGATTAATCTCTCTCTCCTTACTCCTGTGCTGGTACACTGTGCTTCCCCACAAAGGTGTGTGGTGGTGTCTTGTATGGAGTCTAGTCCTCATTAGGGGGACTCACAGTAAAAAGGCAAAGTGATCTGATGGTTATAAACTTTGGTTCAGGAGCCCCAAAAGCCTGTGCATGTTTTCCCTGCTTCTGCCACTTTCTGGCTGTGGAAGGTAAGGCACGCTGTGCCTCAGTTTCCTTATCTTCAACATACAGACATTAAATGTGTCTACCTTATGAGAACTAAATAGACCAGTTAATTTACATAGTGCAATCAAAAGTGTATCTATCATAAATTAATTCTAGTTGCTTGCTATTTTTCATTATAGCTCGGTGAACTCGAGACTATGGGGCATCCCATATTTATATTTTCATAGTGTCCGGACACAGAAGTGCCTCATATGGCTGCATGGGGTAGGCTCTTTATGGGAGATACGCTATCTGCCCTCTGGCTTGGCAGAGAGATGGGAAGTGTGGGATGCTGACGATCATGCACCCCAGGTGCTTATCTCTAACTGTGGGGTACAGCTTAGGTCTTCCTGGAAGGAGGTGTTGCTTTAGAAAGGCAGGGACAGAGTCTTCCCAAGGGAGACACACACCTGTGGGAGCTGATTGAATGAGAGAGTGTAAGGAGATTTTGGTTGGCTTTTGAAGAAATGGAGGGAACCTCAGCAGCTTCTCCAGTGGGTTTTGCTGCGTAAGGAGTGTCCAGACCCTCTTGTCATAAATGGTGGGTCCTGGGGACGTCACTCACTTGGTAGAATGCTAGTTTGTTATGCACAAAACCCTGGGTTTGATTCTCAGTATCATGTAAACCACGTGCGATGTCACATGCCTGTGATTCCAACCCATGGAGGCAGAGTCAGATTCAAAGTTATTTCCAGCAATACAGAAAGTTTGAAGCTAGCCTGGGCTACCCAAGAGCCTGCCCTTAATAAAGAGGATAAATGATGAGGCGGCCCACCTACCTGAAGAACATCCCTCTGCAGAAGGCTCCATGCTGAACTGGGACTTATATATATTCATACATTTCACTAAGCATATTGTTTCCTTAATTACCCCCTACACACATATTTTAATAGCATCTTCCTCCGAATCTTGCCATGTCTCTAGCCACTCACCATAATAGTATTGATAGAAGTCTTGACTTCAAGTGGCAAATGGCTCTTCATGGAGAACACAGGTCAAGCTTCCTTCCTTTCTTCTCCAGAACTTGCCATTCTGAATCTCTGCCACTGTTAAATAAGAGTCTGGGTCATATTGGGATCTTTCTGTCCTTTCCACACTCAGAAACCCTTGATTTTTTTCTGTGTTTCTAACCCTGTAATTCATAAGCTGGTCTGTGATCTGGAATACAGAGGGTTAAGCAACAACAACAGCAGCAACAACAGCTTGCTGACTCATTTAAAAGCTATGGAGAACAAGAAATAAAACTATCTAAGCTCTTACCTCAGAATCTTTGTCATCACGCAGAGGAGAGCCACCATCTTTCTCTCAGAGCAAAATGGCAGGACTCCTTATCAGTATACACCATGTTTCTCTGAAGATAAACCCTTGACGGAGTTGGAAGCCTGGATGCTTCCTGCCCCTTGATAGCTGGGTCCCTTTGACTCTCAGTGACCTTTTCAGCATTTCACTCAACAAGATCAATAGCTTTCCATTAATCCTTCTGGGCTTGGAGGAAGCAGAATAGATGAGCAAGGGTGAGTTGGGTGATGGATTCTTCAGAACCACCCAAAGCCAAATGGTTATTTCATGTATTGAATCCAGGAGAGAGATTCACTCTAAATGTTCACATTTCCCCAAGACAGGTGAGTGACTGACTGCATGGCTCTGTAGAGCAGGGATGAATTGGTTGTCAGCATTTCTCTCTCTCTCTTTCTTCCTTCTTCTCTTCTCTTCTCTTCTCTTCTCTTCTCTTCTCTTCTCTTCTCTTCTCTTCTCTTCTCTTCTCTTCTCTTCTCTTCCCTTCTCTTCTCTTCTCTTCTCTTCTTATTTTCTGTGTGAAAGGGGATCTCACTGTGAAGCTCAGGCTAGCTTGAAACACCATATATAGCCCAGATTGCTCTTGATGTTCAACTCTGCCATGTTCACTCTCTGAATGCTGGCATGATGCCCAACATTTAGAGAATAAGCTAATTGTTGTGTCTTTTTTTTCCATGCAAAAGAAAATGTCTGTAAAATAAATCTCTCCCTAGAGAGCTTTTTAGAACAAATGAACGTGTTCAGTGACTCCTTTATTTAATTTTTCTATTTTTGAAGCACATGTGTTGTTTTAATGGAGAGTTTATCACTCTGTAGATGTGGAAGTAGAACTGGGTGATAGGAGGATTTCTCAGGAGAAGGGGAGCAATGAGAAAATGGAAGTGTGCACAGCAGTTCCATAGGTTAGCTGCCCTAAGAGCTGACCTGTGGAGACCCTACCAAGTATAACAACATGGCTGCCTATAATTAGGGTTTGGAAATTCCCTAAAAGCTTGTTTGTGGGAGGCTTTGTCCCTGATCCATAGTGCTAGCGGGAGGTGGTATATCCTGTAAGAGGGAGGTGGCATCTAGCAGACAGTGGTAGGGTATTAGATGCCTGTCCTTGAAGAGGACTGGGGAATTCCAGTCTCATTTTCTTTCTCTTCTAGGCTGCAATGATGCCATCACCATGTGCCTTGTATAAGCCCCAAACCAACAAGGGTAACCCTTGGTCATAAACTAAAATCCTCAAAACTGTGAGTCACTATCCAACATCCTTCCTTGTGATGTCATTATCAAAGGTGTTTTGCCGAAGCACTAGAAAGCTGACTAGCATGATTCAGTGAAAATGGAAACGGCTGCATAATGGCAGCAGGCAAACTTGCTGAGCCTTTGAGCAGAGTTTTCACTGTGTCTCTCTGGAGACAAGGTCACTCATTTATTTATACATAACCTAAATGATTATATAGGTCTTGTATTGTAATAGTCTCTTTTAAAAACAGCATCTGTTAAGGGTGAATTTGATCAAAACACATTATATGCATGCATTAAACTTTCAAATAACAAAATAGAACATTATTAAGATCAGCATCTCTTAAAGATGATCAAGATAGTCTGTGGATATAATGAAAAGTGTCAGGCTGCTTAAGGCTTGCTGTGGAAGGCAGCCGAAGCTACCTTAGTCTCAGCTATTTCTCAGAAACAACCTCGTTGAACAGTTATAGCTGTTTCCTCACAGTTACTGTTGTTTGGGGGCTTATCAATGCGAGGCATTAATTATTCTCCTTGTGAATTATGGTCACTTACTTTATAATTCGCTCCTTAACCTTCTTCCTCTGTCCTTTAAAAAATGTTTCTCAGATATTGAAATGATGTGACTACATTGTTATGACTTTCTAAGTACCTCTCTGTAGAATAAATTTCTCCCAAAGGAAAATTTTAGAATGACTGACTGTGTCCAGTGACTTCTGTTTTTTTTTTTTTAAGAGTCAGTGGAGTTCCATGGTTGCACTTTCTTCAATAGCTGTTGGTTTTCCTCAGTTTCTACCTGACTTCCTTCTGTGTGTTGTTTGTCCTTAACACATACTAGATAATTTCATATTTAAGAATCTTTTCTTAGCATATATTAATAATATGACAATGAATTTCTGTATGATATGTTCATATATGAATAAGATATATTTTGATCATATTTCTCCCATCAACCTCTGTGGTCTTCTCATTCAAAGAATCTACCAATCTTTGGCCATACCACCTGGAATGAGTCCAATCTCATCGGAAAGGCTGTATCAAACTCCAACTAAATATGTCCCCCTTCCTCAGCCTTCCAGGTAATTTTGCCTTTGTTGTGGATTTTCCACAAGTGTCAAGATTTTTGATGGGAGCACTGTATCCTTCCATCTGCATGTACTAGATGGATGTTCATCAACTATGTGATGAATGAATGAATGACTGCATTTCCATGGGGTGTTGAACAAATGAGTTTAGGCTTTATATGCCAGAATGAGCTTACTTTCAGATGTAAAATATGGTAATATAATTGTTTGAATCCATCAGTTTCCTTTCTCCTTGTCTTTACATTATTCTCTTGAGTTCATTATGCAAATTTTCATATGTTCCCAAGTATAACCTGGATTGGAACCAAAAAGTGGGTAGTACAACTACTATCAATCATACACAAAGATTAGCTCTGAATACTTAAGTCTGGATAAGAAAGAGCTGATATTTATTCAAAACGTTCTCACAGTCTTTACACCTGAGCAAGCCACTCCATGCATACGATTATTACTTTGTATTCTGTCCTCCTTGTTGTGAGTACTGACTGTAAATTATATGCAGTAGCTACTACTGTGTTCTGCACTATCTGTCCCTCTGCCTGGAATTTTCTTTCCTTTGACCTCCACTACTCCCTTAATTCAGAATGCAAACCCAGCTCATGCCTACTCTTTCTTCATGACCCTCCTCAGCTGGCTTTGACCAGTACTTTTCTCTTTATTTTAAATGTTTACTGCATTACGTAGCACTCGTGCCAGCCAAGATTGGATTTTGATCTGAGTGATTGTTTTGATTAGTGACTGCATACTCCCTAGACAGGAAGCATCCTCAGTGTAAGATCCTGTTTGGTTTTGCTTCTGTCTATTCCACAGTCTTTTGTCGGTGCTCAGTTAAACCATTAAAACCCTCCTTCACAGCTGCAGGTGGAGCTCAGGGGTTGAAAGCTTGCTTTGCAGGCATGAATTCCTGGGCTTGATCTTCAGCGTGGCAAATCACCACCACCACCACCACCACTGTCACCACCAACACCACCATCACCACCACCACCACTACCACCACCACCACCACCACCACCACCACCACCACCACCACCA
>LR749571.1:2587082-2611133 GCA_902729485.2 Mus minutoides
TTCTGTACGAGACAGCTATATCGGGTTCTCTTAAGTAGGCACTAGCTGTCCTATGCAATAGTGTCTGAGTTTAGTGACTGATTATGGGATGAATCCCTCCTGGTGGGGTAGTCTCTGTATGGTCCATCCTTTCGTCTTAGCTCTAAACTTTGTCTCTGTAACTCCTTTCATGGGTATTTTGATTCCTATTCACAGGAGGAATGAAGTATCCACGCGCTGGTCTTCCTTCTTGATTTTCTTGTCTTTTGCAAATTGTATCTTGGGTATTCTAAGTTTCTGGGCTAATATCCATTTATCATTGAGCGCATATCCAATGACTTCTTTTGTGATTGGGTTACCTCACTAAGGATTATATCCTCCAGATACATCCATTTGCCCAAGAATTTCATGAATTTGTTTTTTTAAATAGCAGAATAGTACTCCATTGTGTAAATGTACCACATTTTCTGTATCCATTCCTCTGTTGAGGGACATCTGGGTTCTTTCCAGCTTCTGGCTATTATAAATAAGGCTGTTATGAACATAGTGGAACATGTGTCCTTTTTCCCAGTTGGAACATCTTCTGGGTATATGCCCAGGAGAGGTATTGCAGGATCTTTTGGTAGTACTATGTCCAATTTTCTGAGAAAACGCCAGACTGACTTCCAGAGTGGTTGTACAAGCTTGCAATCCCACCAGCAATGGAGCAGTGTTCCTCTTTCTCCACATCCTCACCAGCATCTGCTGTCACCTGAATTCAAAATGGTTTTATAGGTTTTTCATGTCTATTTAGTGTTTCTCTTACTGGACTTATTTATAGTAGTCTCTGTCTTTGGAAGGGCAGTATTAATTAATTTCTTTAAAAACATTCTGCTTTCCAAGTGCCATCAATCATGTATAGAAATTAAATTTATTTGTAAAACATCAATTTCTGTATTTAACAATATTATTTAACTTTATTGTTAATAAATAAGCCAGTTTCCTTTAGTCAATCATATAATATTAATCTTGCCAATTTCAATAGTCTTTTCCAGTTATATTTTCTATTCCTGTGTCTTTGTTGTTGTTTTTGAGATGAGATCTCACTATGCAGTTCTGAATATCCCAGAACTCACCAGGCTGGCCTCAAACTCACAGAGCTCTGCCTGTCTCTGCTCTGAGTGCAGGCCTATTGTCCCGGCCTATCCATATATCATTTATTTTTGATTTCCCTTCTTTTCTTTCTTCTTTCATGGTTTTTCATCTGTTTAGGCTCTGCAATACAATGTTGAACAGATGGTAAGCCTCTGCTGCTTTGGAATCTGCTTTACTGAGATACAATTCATACATAATACAATTCATCCATTTAAATATAATTCAGTGTTTATTGTAAATCTCAAAATGACTCTACCATCACTACAAGTTAATACTAGAAACCTTTTATTTATCATCAAAAGAAACTCTATATCTCTGAAAGTCATTCACAGTCCCTCCTAACATTGAGTGTCTTCCCAGGATCTATGGAATCACAAATATAACTTGTTTCTGCAGATCTGTCCTTTTTCACACGATATAAAAATAGAATATGTGACATTTGGTGATTGGCTTTTGATGCTTGGCCCAATAATTTCAAAATTAATCTATTATAGTGCTTATTATTTTATTTTTATTGACAAATGTTACATTCTATGGAGATGCTTATTTCATTTAACCATTCATCTATTAGCTGATTGAACATTTTGCTTACTACTATATTTTAACCATTATAAATAAAGTTATGAATAGCAATATACAAGTTTTTATGTATAAATAAATAAATGTTTTCTGTTCTCTTAAATCCTTTAACATACCTAACAGTGGCATTCTGGGTCTTACCAGAATCTTTTGAGGCCACTGCTTTCCAAAGTAACTGCACTGTTTTATCTACAAGAATTCCATGTCTATGCTACATCACTGCCAACATTTGTTGGTGTTATTGTTATTTCTTATTTTTGATCAGCACTATCCTGAAGAATGTAAAGGGTTACCTCATCAGGGGATGGGAATTGTTAATGATACAGAGAATCTTTTTTTATCCCCTCCCCCTATTTTTTGAGAAATATTGATCAGATTTCCTTATTTTGAGTTGTGTTTTTCATGCAGTTGAGATATAGTCTCTTACTAGATTTGTGCTTTCAGATTTTATCCTTCAGATATGGTCTTTCCACTTTCTTGATTTTCCTCCTTTCCCCTCTCTCCCTTTCTCTGCTTGTTTTAGATTTCTTTATTTATTTTATGTATGGGAGTACACTGTAGCTGTTTTCAGACACACCACAAGGAGGCATCGAATCCCATTACAGATGGTTGTGAACCACCATGTGGTTGCTGAGAATTGAACTCAGGACCCTTGGAAGAGCAGCCAGTGCTCTTAACTGCTGAGCCATCTCTCCAGACCCCTCTACTTTTTAAAATAAAAATTCCAAACAAACTATTTATGTTCTCCCCAGATCCTCCCACATTCTCCTTACCTCTCTACCCACTCAAATCCATGTTCTTTCTTTCTCTATTTCAGAAAACAAAACCAAACAATTAAAATAAGCAAAAGCCTTAGACAAAAAAATTTCCAAACCAAACAAAACAAAACAAAGCAAAATATGCACACACAAAAATATAGCCATGGAGTTTGTTTTGTGCCACCCTCTACTCTTGGGCATGGTATGCCCTGGAGTGCAGCTGATACACCTAGTGACACTCTACTGGAGAAAATTGATTTTCCCTTTGCCAGAGAGTATCAATTGCCAATAGCTTCTTGGTTAGAGGTGGGACCCCATGTATACGTCCTCCTCTAACTGCTGGGACCCCATCTAGCATAAAAATGTGTAGGACTGTTAAATGCTGTCAGTGTTATCCATTACCTCTGGCTCTTACAGTCAATCACTCTGCCTACACTTTCACATAGTCCCTGGAGTCTTGATGGGAGGAGCTTGGGGAAGACATTCCATTTAAGACTGAGTGCTCCACTGTCTCTCACTCTCTGTCCATTGTCCATTTGTGGGTATCTTCATTTGTTCCAATCTATTGCAAAAAGCAGCTTTCTTGGATATGGTTAAGCAAGGCACTGATCTATGAGCATACCATTCTGCCACTAGGAATCATTTTATTTTTTTCTGCTCTTTCAGTAGAATAAGAATTAGGTTTTCCCTTAGGCCCGTGGCTGATCTAGTCTCAGATTCTTGGCTGCTTTAGCAGTGTCAGGTATGCATTTTATCTTGTGGAGTAGGCCTTAAATCTAATAAAAAAGTGGTTAGTTCCTCTCATAACATTTGTTCCACAATTGCACTAGAATATCTCACAGGCAGCTCACAGGGTTTGTAGCTGGATGATACTGATGAGTACCTTTCTCCTCTGGTAGCATGGACAGTCAATAGGAATAACTCTAGTGAGGCGTCAGCTTGAATTCTCCATGCTTGATGACATAAGAGTTGTATTTAGCAATAAAATCCCACCATTAGGTTATGGAGAACAACTAATAGCCTTAGCTATAGCTTGTGATCTTTGGGGTGGGAGTGTTTGTGGAACCCCTTTGGCCAATTATTCAGTAAGATGTAATCCAATCATGACACTGGAGGTTTTACTTGGTGCCAGAAGATGTTTAGTTATAACTATTGTGACTCTACTTAGAGTCCTTTCATCTGTATCTATATTTTAGAACCTTCTGCAGTCGTAGGTTTCATATGATTTTTCAAGTGGCCTTTATTTAATTGCCTCTCCTCATATTCCAGTCTTTACCCTACTTTCCTACTGTCCCACTGCCCTGCCCCAAGATTTAATCCCATCTTAGATTCTCCTTTATCTCTACATGACACTATATTTTATTTTGCATTCCTTGGGAGTTCTGCTCCCTTCCCCAACCATAGTTTCTTACTAGGCACTAACCTCTCTCGTTATTTGGAATGTAACTCATATCAAAAGCTTAAAAATATAACTCCAATATGAGAACATATATTTGTCTTTTGGAGTTTGGGTTATCTCATTCAGAATGTTTTTTTTCCAGATCTATCCATTTACCTAAAATTTTCATTTTTCTTAACAGTTGCCTAATGTTGCACTGTGTAAATGTACTACACTTTCATTACCCATTCATCAGTTGATGGACATATAGACAGTTTCCAGATTATGGATATTATAAATGGAGTGATAGTGACATGGATGGGTACATATCTCTGTAGTAGGATGTATATAGTAGGATTTATATAGCTGGATTTTGAGGTAGATCTAGGTCCAGCTTCCTGAGGGTTTCCATAGTGGCAGTATCAGTATGCACTGCCATCTGCAATGAATAAGTGTCCCCTTTCCCAGCATCCTCACTACCATATGCTGTCATTTGTTTTATCAATCTTGGCTAGTCTGGTTGGGATATAATACTTTTAATTTGCATTTCCCTGATGGGTAAGAATGTTGGACAATTACGTAAGTGTTTCTCAGTTATTTGTGTTTCTTCTTTTGAGAACTCTGCTTAATTCTATACCCCATCTTTAATTGGGTTACTTATTTTCTTGATGTTCAATGTTTTTTATAAATATATTCTAGATACTAACAAGATCTACAAGATGTATACTTCCCTGTAGCTTGCTGCTTTGCTGACGGTGTACTTTACTGTACAGAAGCTCTTCAGCTTCATGAGATCCCTTTTATTAACTGTTCTTCCTAGTGCCTGTACTATTGGCCTCCTGTTCAGAAAGTCTTTTCCTGGTCCAATGAGTTCAAGGCTATTCCCCAGTGTCTTTTCTATCAGGTTCAGTGTATTTGGTCTTATGTTGGGGTCTTTGATCCATTTTGAGTTGAGTTTGGTGCAGGGTGATAAATATGGATCTATTTTCATTTTATTTTCTATGCAGCCATTGAGTTTGTGCTGCCAAACCAATAATTTGAATTGAATTAAGGAATAGTCTCTTTATCCCACCCATTTACCTACCCGACTTAATGTCTTCTCTTTTAAAAAACCAAATAGTCTCTTTTTTGCTCTATTTTGGAGTAGACTTTTCAAAGATTGTTAACGATGCTGTCTGTTTTCTAGCATGCATTTCTGGCTTTTTTGCAAAACAGTGAGGTGTCTATAGGTGTGTTTGGGTCTTTAATTAGATTCCATTGACCCATGTGTCTGTTTTCTTTTATGCCAACACCATGCTATTTTTATTAAGATAGTCCTGCAATACAACTTGAATTCTGGCATGTCTATACCTCTAGAAGTTCTTTTATTGCTTAGGACAGTTCTAGGTATCTTGGGTCTTCTTCCAATTTTGAGGGGTAATGCTTTTGATCATGTTCTTATATCTGTTAGCCAGGTGTTCTACCTGAGCTACACCACAGTATTCTCCTAAACTCAAATGTATTGAGACAATATTCTCCTAAGCTCAAATGTATTTCATTTAGGAAACATTGGCTTTATCGCCTTTATTTTTAGCTATGTGTGCCTATAGTGCAACATCTAAGAAAGCTTTGCATAAGTTAAGACAATGAGGATTTATGGGTTTTCTGTGAATGTTATTTATCAGCTAAGAGATTTTCATTTTCTTCTGGAAAATATTTGAAATTCGATCCAATACCCTTTTTGCATTTATCAAAAGGCCATATTTTATTTTATCTTCTAATGTAGTGAAATACATTAGCTTGATTTCCTAATGTTAAGCTGACTTTTAATCCTGTTAATCCTGTTACAAATTCAAGTTGTTCGTGGCATTTTTAATAAATTATTAGATTTGGTTTGATGATTTTTACTTAGTGGTAGTGCATCTGTGTTTATGGATGAGGTTGCATACATAATTTTCTATAATTATCTTTGCCAGCTTTAGAATTAAGGTTGTGCTGCCAAACCAATAAAGTGAACTGAATTAAGGAATATGTTCTCTTTTGTTCTATTTTGGAGTAGACTTTGCAAAGACTAAAATTATTATTCCTTGAATGTTTGGTATAATTTATTGAATAAAGTCTTTTTGTTTTTTTTGCATGGGAACATTTAAAACTATTGCTTCCAAGTTTTTTTTTTAATTATGATTCTTTTAGAATTCTGTATAATATATTTTGATCATATTCATCTCAAGTCTTCTAATATCTATTCTCTTTTCCATCCACCCAACTTAATGTCACCTCCTCTTAAAAACCAAAACCAAAACACAGTCTGAATAGTGATTTGTCTTTCTCAGATATTCTTGGATCTGTGGTCTTTCACTGGACTGTGGTTGGCTTACCAGGGGCAATACTCTTAGAGAAAAAGGACTCTTCCTCTTCCAACAATAACAATTTCCAGTAGCTACACACTTAGGGGTGGGATTTTGTAGTTTAGCCATTTCTCTATGCTGGATCAAGTCCTGCTTGGACTTTCACATGTCTTGTGCATGCTGTTCCAATTACTGAGGGTTCATATGTGCAGCTCCTCTTTCGTATCCAAAAGTCACTGTTTCACTGCAGGTATCCACTGCCTCTGGCTTTTATGCTCTTTTCATTCCCTCTTCCATAATGATCCCTGAGTCTTGGGAGGAGGGGATGAGGCATATATGTTCCACTTAGGGATAACTATTTTGCAGTCTCTTATTTTCTGTGATGTTAGTTTTAGGTGAACTTAACATACAATATGTTCATTTAGGAAGAGGAACTTCCAATTGAGAAAAGGCCTCCATAAGATTGCTCTATTGGCAAATCTGTTGAGTGCTTTTTTGATTAATAGTTGATGTGAAAGGGCCAGCCCACTGTGGGTGGTGCCAATCTTGAGAAGGTGGGACTGGATTGTGAAAGAAAGCAGGCTGAGCAAGCCAATAGGAACAATCTGAGCTAGAAAGCAGCTTAAGGTCCTGCTTCTAGATTTTACCTTGAGTCTGGCTCCAATTTTCTTCAGTGATGAAGAGTGACCTGAGAGTTTTAAGCTGAAATAAAGGCTTTCCTCTTCAAGTTGATTTTGGTCATGGTGTTTTGTCACAGTGATGGGAGTGTGGATTCCACCTTGTGGAGCAGGACTAAATCCTGTTCAGAAAATGGTTGCTTATTCTCAGAGTGTTCTTGCCTCTGTTACACCAATGGGCGTGTCTTGCCAGGCTAGTCATTATTATAGCTCACAAGGGTTACAGCTGAGTAACAGTGATAATTACTTTTCTTTCCTGGTGTTGTTCCCAATACCTTCCATTAGTATGAAAACTAGCCAATGGGGATGATGCTTCCCGGTCAGTACCGGTTTGATTTATCCATCTCTCCATGAGTCAAGTATCTGATAGCTTCAGAAATAGAGTCTTAGAATCAAGTTTGGGAGGATAACTGTCTTGGTAGGGGCTTTCATTGCTTCAACAAAACACCATGACCAAAGCAACTTGGGAAGGAAAGGGCTTATTTCACTCACAATTCCATGTAACAGTTCATCGTCAAAAACAATGAGGGCAGGAATTCACGTCGAGCAGGAACCTGGAGGAAGGAGCTGATGCAGAGTCCATGGAGGGGTGTTGCTTATTGGCTTACTCCTCATGGTTTGCTCAGATTGCTTTCTTATAGAACCCAGGACCACTATCCCAGGACTACCCATAATGACCTGGGGCCTCCCCCATCAACCACTAATTAGAAAATGCTTTACAGTCAGATAGTATGGAGGCATTTTCTCAATTAAGCTTCCCTCATTTCAGATAACCCTGGCTTGTGTCAAATTGACATAAAACTGTCTAGCACAGTAACCAAGATCATTGTCAATAACACATATATGTAATGTTCCAGGGAGGGGTGTCTTTGGGATCTTACTGCCAACAAATCCAAAAGAAGTTGTCCATTCTTGGCACTAGGCTTTTAATTTATTACCTCTGGTGTCTAGCAGGGGTACTCTTGCCCCATTATTGAGAAACTTCACGTTAAAACTCTAGGTGTATGTCTGTCTATGTATGTATGTATGTACGTATGTATATATGTATGTATGTGTAAGTTTTTACAGTAGGAAGTTTGCATATGAATTTTTGGAAAGATCTTTAGTGTTACTTATCCCCTTCTGTATCTTTTTCTCTACCTTGTTATCCTCTCCTCCACTCTCACTCTATCTTTTCTACTCCCTTATTCCCTTTAACCCTTTATAACAGTGCATGCTATATTCCCTCACTTGAAAACTACTCCTCATGGTTCCTTAATAATTTCTGACTTCCATGTTTATTCCAAATTAAATATACATATCTGAAAATTCAAAGGTAACATAAATGAGAGAGAATAAGAAACATGTTTTTCTGAGTCTGAGTTAACTCACTCAGAATAATGGCTTCAAGCTCCACCCACTTACCTCTGAAATTCATTATTTTATTTTATTTTTAAAATTAATTTATTTATTATTAGATAATTTCTTCATTTACATTTCAAGAGTTATCCCATAAGTCCCCTATATGCTCCCCCCCGCCCTGCTCCCCAACCCACCCACTCCCACTACTTGGCCCTGGCGTTCCCCTGTACTGGGGCATATAAACATTGTTAGACCAAGGGCCTTTCTTCCCCAATAATGGCCAACTAGGCCATCTTCTAATACATATGCAGCTAGAGACATGAGCTCTGGGGGTTCTGATTAGTTCATATTGTTGTTCCATCTATAGGGTTGCAGATCCCTACAGCTCTTGCGTACTCTCTCTAGCTCAGAATAATGGCTTCAAGCTCCACCCACTTACCTCTGAAATTCATAATTTTATTTTTAACGGCCAAATAATAGTCCACTGTGTAAATACACCACATTCTCATCAATTGGGGGACATATAAGCTGTGTCTACTTCTAGGCTATTGTGAATACAGCAGCAATGAACGTGGATAAGCTAGGTATCTCTATCGTAGAATATAGAGTCCTTTCTGCCCAGGAGTGGTACAACTGGCTCATACGATGGACCTATCTTCACCCTTTTGAGGAGCCTTCTCCCTGAGTCCCATAGTAGCTGCAAAAGTTTCTATTCCCAAGAGCAGTGAATAGGAGATCCTCCTACCCCACATCCATGCCAGCATTTGTCATCATTCAGATTCAGATCTTAGCCATTCTAACTGGGAGAAGATGAAATCTCAAAGCAGTTTCTTTTGTTTTTCTAAATGTAAAAGGAATTTATCCTTGATTTTCTAGATTTTTTTTTGCTTGTAAATACAAGACTGTAAATGTACTAATAGAGTATTTCAGTTAAGTTTCCATTGTGTTTCACCTTGAGACCACACAAGTTGAAATCTGATGAGAGACTTAGACTGGGCTTTCTGACTCTCCTCACTGCAGACTTCTGTTTTCATTGGTGGATAACTTCCCTTCTGGACACTACCAGTAGAGAATCTCTCGTTTATGACTTCTAAGGTTTTCATCAATTAGAGTGTATACAGTTTTTCTTTTCTCTCTTTGGACTGGGATCCTGGTTTTGAAAAAAAATATTTTGGTGAAAATACCACTGAGGATTGTGAAAAAAAAAACATGAACATGTAGAATATATTTCCCCAAAATAAAGCCCTTTGTGAGATTAAAAGGTTGCATTAAGTGTTTTACAACAGAAGAAAGTCAAGGGGCTCAGATTGGCGGGATTGTCTGAAATGTAAAGAACATCTGCAAAACACAGGGAAATTAGATTTATGGTTCCTGTCTCCAGGACTTGTGGAACATTGCAAGCTTTTCTTAAAGTTGATACCTGAGAGGCAAGTTAGATACTTTAATTTATTTTTCCTATCAATGACTTGATGTGTCAGAGTTCCTAATGAATCCTAATGCAGGCTCTTGTGTCTGTAATTTGGTTGCTGTTTCCAACCACAATGGAGTGATGGGAAGAGGACATCACACTGCCACTGTAAAAGATAAAGATGAAAAAGGGTACCATTTTGATGATAGCGATGCCTCCTACACATCTGTAGACCAAATTGTGCCCAAAACAGCAAACCCACTTTTCTACCAGAGACCAGCCATCTCAGTGGAACTGGCGTTTTCCCTCTTGACTACGAAACTTTACCTGTCTCCTTGGTAGTTAAGGATGTTGAACATTTGTTTAAAATGGTTTTAGCTGTTCACATTTTATCTTTTGGGAACTCTCTGTTTAGTTTCTTTCATGGCCATTTTAAAAAGTTGGGCTACTCATTTTCTTGGTGTTTTCATGTTTGAGTTCTTTGTATAGTCTATATAATCTATAGAGAGTAACCTTCTGTCCAGTGCATAGCTGGAGTGTTCACATTCTCTAGTATTACTTTCACTAGAGTGTTGATATTCTTTACTGTACAGAAAGCTCTTAATTTTATGATATTCCATTTGCTAACCGTTGAACTCTTAAAAAAGTATTCTGTTATTTAGTTTATGTGTATAGATGTCTTGCCTGTATGTACGTCTGTACCACATGTGTGCCTGGTGCTTGAAGGGACCAGAAGAGGGCATTGCATTCCTGGGAACTGGAGTTATAGACAGCTCTAAGCAGCCATGTGGACCCTGGGAATCAAATTCAGGTCTTCTGGGAGAAGAGTTAAGAATAGTCTTAACTCCCCAGCCCCAATTGTCGATTTTAATGACTGCCTATAGCCACCTGGTTTTTGATGAGGAGACCAACAATACACATGGAAGATTAGAGCATATTCAACAAATGCTGTTGGGTCAAATTAGATAGCTATATAGAAGAATGAAATTCTACCCATATCTCTCATCCTGAATAAAATTCAACTTCAAACTAATGAGACATGATACAATGGAATGGTAGGAAAGACAGTGAATGTGCTTGAATTTATTTTCACAGGATTTTTTTTTCAAATTTTAAGGTTATTTTTTTCTAATTGTAGAATTATTTTTTCTAGAAATTTCTTCACCTCAACTTTTCAACTTTGTGTGAGACTTATTAATTCTAGTCTTTTCTACAGGTGACTATGTTTTTACTTCCTGTGAACATGTATTTGTGCCTTTTATCTTGATATATTAGTAGTCTGCCAGTATTGCCTTTTATCCAGTTTTGGTTTTGCCAGCAATCTCTATTGTATCAGCCCTTTTAGTGATGAGTCCCAAATTTCCTCAAATCTCTATTTTCTAGAACAATACTACAATAGATACCCATGTCTCCTATGCATTTGTGTAGGCATACCTAACCTTACCTAATCAGAAACAGGCTTTCTGGGCCATTAGGCTTCTGTTTCTAGTGTGAGTGAGTAGGGATGATCCTTGCTGTTGGTCCTGACAGGGGACAGATGTCCATGTTCATAGCTGCACTTGAATTCTTTTGCCTTCCATGTCTAGGAGTTCCATAGCTGCAACATGGCAAGTGTTCTTATTTATACTCACATTCTCTGATTACTGGTGTGTTTTTTCTTATGTGCTTATTGCCTACTGGCTGTATTCATTTGTATGTTGCCTATTCAGGCATTTTCCTGATTTTAAACAAAACAAAACAAAACAACTCCCCTCTATCATGATTTCTATCTTTTGCCCATTGGCTTGAAGGCATTTCTTGGTCAACTTGGCCTTTTGTAAGATTTAGATTGTGAGTATGTTCTCTGATTTTCTGGGTGTTTATGAATCTTTTACACGATGAGGAGTTTTGCTGAGTGGAAATCCTGACATTTAATATGCTTAGTTTCCGCCGTTTGGGCTAATGGTGTATCTGAAGTTTTTAAAAGCCCTTTCCAACCCATGTTATAAAGAAAAGCTATGCTTGTTTCTAGAAACTTTGTTCTTTTACCTTTTATATTTATGGTCCTTGTTCCCCTGGAGTCCATCTTTGTGTGCAAAGCAAGGAGGCAAGGAAGGAATCTGGTTTATGTTCCTTTCTGATGCAAGACATTTTTGGTAATGGTATTACTAAGCCTTCTGTTCTCACCCATTGATTTCTGATGCCATTTTTTACTGCATAATAGATTCATCTATATCTATGAATTTATCTATGAGTTTCTCAAACAAAACTCACATTATTTTTTGAAGAATGTCCTAAGTTCTGTAGGTTATGAGGAATTTATTTCTTCACATAAATTTAAGGTTAACTTTCTCAGCTGTCTCACAAAAAAAAAGACAAAAAAAACGGAATGGAATTTTGATTGGGATTGCATTTAATTCAAAGATTAATTTTAGGAAAATGGGATATTGAAGTGAAACATTGTCACTCACCAGATTGCCTATGTCTAACAAAATTGTCATTTTCTGAATATACAAAGCATTCTTAGAAGTCAGCAGTACAAAGGAAAGGAAAGCAATAAAAACAGACAAAATAGGGCCAGGGAGCTGGCTTGGTGAGGAAGAGCATTTGCTGCCAAGGTTGAGGACTAGTGTTTGATCCCTGAGTTCCATCCCGGAACACACATGTTGGAAAGAGAGAACTGACTCCTGAAACTTGTCCTCTGACTTGGACATGCATCCATACCTTAGCATGTGTGTGTGTGTGAATGTGTGTGTGCATTGCACACACACACATTCACACACACACACACACTCACACACTCACACACTCACACACTCACACACAATAGTCACACACACAGTCACACACACACACACACACACACTCACACACACTCACACACAATAGTCACACACACACAAGTAATGTGGTTTAAAATGGTCAAAACATTTGAACAGAGGTTTCAAAACAGAAGACATGCAAATAGCTAATGTGCATGTGAAAATATTCTCTATATTTTTAGTCAGAGGGGAAGTATGGTTATAAACATCTACTGTAGTGATGGAAGAAATGTAAGAAGCTGACTATACCAGTTGTTGGAACATCAGGAGTTCAGCTTGGTAGAAATATAAATATGTAGTTACTTTGGAAAATGCTTGGTAGTTACATATTTATAAATTTACACCAACCCCACAACTCAAGAAATCCCATTCTTGTCTATTTACTGGACAGAAATAAAAATGTGTATCTCCAAAAATTTTGTATAACAATGCTCACAATGGTCTTATTAGTAACAATTCCAAGCTAGAAATAACCCCAATGTCTGCCTACAAGAGAAACAGCAAGTTATTTTTATAGGTATATATCATAATGCTGCTTGGCAACACAAAGGCTGATCTATCAATATGAAATAAAGATGAATCTTGAGAATATTATATTGAGCACCTGGGATCAGGAAGAGTGGTTCATATGACTCCATTTACATGAAGTTCAGCAACAGACATACAAAATCTAAGATTATGAAAGTCAGAACAGTGGTTGTCTCCAGGGAAGGCATATTGCCAGGAAAAGACACAAGGGAATTTTCTGAAGTGAAAAAAAGAAATACTCTTTTTAGTTCGTCATTATGGCTATATGTAATTGTCAAAATTTGTTCCAGGGACTATTTAAAATTATGTGCATGTTATTCTATATAAATTATCCTGTAACCTCTCACGTTTCACCCATAATATTTTGAGAAAACAAGTTAAAGATGGCCAGTAGGCTTGGAATGTAGTTGAGTGGTTCTTACTACCACAAAGAAGGGAACCAGAGAACAGGCAACCAGAAGTGTTGTACGAGACCAGTGAGTTAGGCTCCTTCTCTTGTTATTCCATGCAGATTGTAATTTATGTTTTTATGTACTTTAAAACAGATATTATTATTATTATTATTATTATTATTATTATTATTATTATTATTACTTATCATGTGTCCCTGTGTGCCTCTATGGGGATGTGTGCGTGTGTGTGCAGGTGCTTGGCATGGGGGGCAAAGGCACCAGATCTCTCAGAGCTGGGGTTACAGTTTTGTAGTGAGCCACCAGACAAGGGTCCTGGGAAGTGTACTCAGGTCTTCTGTAAGCAGAAAGCACTTGTAACTGTTGAAGCCTCTCTCCAGGCCCCATTTTTATGTGTTTTATATCTTACATGGTACATATGTGCTCAGAGTCAACTCCTGTTTACTATTTCCTCTCCTCTTCATGTTTTCTTCGACAGATACTTTGAGGTACATTTTTTCCAGGTTGAAATATACATTCTTCAGATTTTTAGAATTTGTTGAGGAACATCATCCAATTCTAGGTCATACCCTTTCAGTAGCCAGTCATGCGCTCCAGCCTTTGGTTGCTGTGAGCGCTCAGCTGACTAATTGCCCCTCTTTTCTGGGTAGTGTGTGTATTCTTGCATGTCTTATTTTTGTGTTGGTCTGCAGTTTCAGAATTCTGTATCTAGGGCTAGATTTTTCTTTACAAAGAATTCTACTGGTTGAGAGGTTGGAGAGATGGCTCAGCAGTTAAGACCACCTATTATGCTTGCAACAGAACTAACTTCTGTTCTCAGCATCCACATCTGGTGGCTCATAACTTGTTGTAGCTTTAGTTCTAGAGGATCTGATGTCTTCTTCAGGACTCTAATGGTGCTTTTCACTTATAGATGCACACACATACACACACACACACACACACACACACACACACACACACACNTCTTCTCCACCACCACCATCATTATGATCCCTTCACACAAATAAAATAAATCTTTAAAAATTCTACTGGTAGTACTATGCCCAATTTTCTGAGGAACTGCCAAACTGATTTCCAGAGTGGTTGTACCAGCTTGCAATCCCATCAGCAATGGAGGAAGAAGTATTCCTCTTTCTCCACATCCTCGCCAGCATTTGCTGTCACCTGAGTTTTTGATCTTAGCCATTCTGACTGGTGTGAGGTGGAATCTCAGGGTTGTTTTGATTTGCATTTCCCTAATGACTAAGGATGTTGAACATTTCTTTAGGTGCTTTTCAGCCATTCGGTATTCCTCAGTTGAGAATTCTTTGTTTAGTTCTATACTTCATTTTTAAAATAGGGTTATTTGGTTCTCTGGAATCAAACTTCTTTAGTTCTTTGTATATATCAGATATTAGCCCTTTATTGGATGTAGGGTTGGTGAAGATGTTTTCCAATCTGTTGGTTGCCATTTTGTCCTCTTCACAGTGTCCTTTGCCTTACAGAAGCTTTGCAATTTTATGAGTTCTTATTTGTCAATTCTTGATCTTAGACCCAGCTATACCACTCATGTGCATATACCCAGAAAATGCTCCAACATGTAATAAGGACACATGCTTGACTATGTTCAATGCAGCCTTATTTATAATAGCTAGAAGCTGGAAAGAACCCAGATGTCTTTCAATAGAGGAATGGATACAGAAAATGTGGTACATTTACACATTGGAGTACTACTCAGCTATTAAAAACGACGACTTCATGAAGTTCTTAGGCAAATGGATGGAACTAGAAAATATCATCCTGAGTGAGGTAATCCAGTCACAAAAGAACACACATGGGATACACTCATTGATAAGTGGATATTAGCCCAGAAGTTCAGAATACCCAAGATACAATTCACAGACCACATGAAGCTTAAGAAGGAAGACCACATTGTAGATACTTTGATCCTTCTTAGAAGGGGGATTAAAATACCCATGGGATGAGATACAGAGATAAAGTTTGGAGCAGAAACTGAAGGAAAGGCCATCCACTGACAGTCCCACCTGTGGGTCCATCCCATATACAGTTACCAAACCCAGACATTATTATGGATGTCAATAAGTGTTTGCTGACAGGAGCCTGATATAGCTATCTCCTGAGAGGCTCTGTCAGTGCCTGGCAAATACAGAAGTGGATGCTCACAGCCATCCATTGGACTGAGCACAGGGTCCCCGATGGAGGAGTTAGAGAAAGAACCCAAAAAGCTGAAGGGGTTTGCAGCACTATAGGAGGAACAACAATATGAACCAACCAGTACCCCAGAGCTCCCAGAGACTAAACCACCAACCAACGAGTACACATAGAGGGACTCAAGGCTCCAGATGCATATGTAGCAGAGGATGGCCTTGTGGGACATCAATGAGAGGAGAGGCCCTTGGTTTTGTGAAGGCTCGATGCCCCAGTGTAGGGGAATGCCAGGACAGGGAAGTGGGAGTGTGTGGATTAGTGAGCAGGGGGAGGGGGATAGGATTGGGACTTTTTGGAGGAGAAATGAGGAAAGGGGATAAAATTTGAAATTTAAATTTAAAAAATATAATAATAATTAAAAAAAAGAAAAAAATTCTACTGGATTCTTTCAATGTCTGGGTCTGAGCTCTCTTCCCTCAGCTTGGGAAATCCTTTACTGTTTCATCTTGGCAATTAGCTCTTCTCTGTCTTCTCTCTTCCTCTTTTGCAGCTTTAATTAATATATGAAAGTCCACTTCAATCTGCATTCTGGGTCTCATAAGCACTTTTCAATTTTTGTCCCTGTAGGTAAGAAGTTTTGCAAAATTTTCATCACTATTCGTATTATTTGCCATATCTAACCTATTATTGGAGCTATCTTTTGGGCTTTTATTTCAAATATATTTTTCCTGACAAATAGGTTAGATAATTTATTTTTTGTGTCTCCAACATGTATGTTTTTCATTAAAAAATCATATATGTATGATTACAAATATAGCTTAAAATTAATTTTTTTCCATAAAGTACATGTTGCATGATGAACACATTTGTCCCCATAGCCCCAACTCCCTCTCATTGATCCTCTTTGTTCCCAGCTCCATGTCTACTTTTATGCTACATAAACATACACGATTTTATGAATCTATATAGAATCTAGAGCTAAAAATGAGAGAAAACATTGTCTTGTCTTTCTGAGTCTACCTTAATTATCTTACGATTACTATTTTCATGTCTCTATTTTTGCAAATGGCTTCATTCTTTTTTTATGGCTGAAAAAAAAAGTCTGTTAGTTATGGGTGCCACTTTTGTTTTATCCTTTTCTCTGTTGGATATGTAGGTTGGTTGCATAACGAGCATTGTGAATAGTCCTTCAATAGGCCTGATGTGCAGGCATCTCTGTGTCAATTTGTTCTCAAGTCCTTTGGGTTAAATATTCAAGCATGCCACAGCTGGGCCTTATGGAACTTCCATTTTAGTCTTTGAAGAAACTCCATACTGACTTCTGTACAGGCTGGGTTACTTTGCATTCTGCCTAGCACTGTACAAAGATTCCCTTGTCCAAATTCTCATTAGCATGTTTATGTCATGGCTGCCTTTCCTATTGAGGTAAGATGCTTTATTAGCGGAGTTTGAGATCCATGTCTTTGTAGGGTGTTTTTCTTGGGTGGTCTGAATCTTGGTGTTTCAAATATTCTGAGGTGGATCTGTTGATAACTGTTTCTTCAGCCCTACAGTTTGCCACATTTCCTTTCCATGACTAGTGATCTTTTGTTTTTGCTTATTGTCACGAGATCCCGTGTCCTAGGATGTTGTTATCAGGCGGAGCTCTTACAGCTTGAGTTGTTTTCCTTTGGGGATTCTGTGCTGAGTACCACTGTAGCGTCAGGTTTTGGCCTAAGGCATAGTAACTGTGGACTGAAAAGCAACATCAGGGTAATTTATGGGCTGCAAACTCTGAAGGGGTTTTCATTCTTCAGTCAAGGTATAAAACAGTCCAGCTTTTCAGCTCCCCCCTCAGTGGAGGGGGGGGGGTTACTTCCATCCATTATGGGGGCGTGGCTTCACAGGGCTCTCAGCTCTGACTCTGTGCAGAGGCCATGGTGGTCCTTATTTCCTGTACTTTTCAGCCCATCAGGCTGTGAAAATTGAAGCTTAAATTTATCAGACTAAGCAAACGCCCTGATTATACCTCCGTGCTCCACTGAACGTCTCAGGATCGATCTTCATTTAGTTTTTGGCCTCTGAAAATTCATGACGTTCTTGCCGCTTTGTCCTCACGTTTACACAGATGAACACAAAAATCTATGCAGCTAGCAAGCTTGTTTTCACCAGAAAGGACTAGGAGAGCCGGTCTATCCCAAGAAACGAGGGATTTGCGGATTTATGTCTGATCTCATTCTTATGTAATGCCCACTACGTGCTTTAAATGCATCTTTCACAAATTAAGACGGTATGTCATAATTAAGATGGATCTATGAAATTTATAAACGAGCAAAAATGTTACCAGATGTCACATCTTCAAGTCACTCCCTGACCCTTATCCATCCTCTGACTGCTATGGACATGACTGTGGAGTGAAAATGGAAGCTTGAAAGGCTGCTGGAACCTTCTGGAACCTTCAAGCGTCCTTCTGGAGACTCTCATTCTAGGGTACACTCCAGGAATTATGCAAATACTGATGGTTAATCCTTTAACCTCCCGAATCTTGAAAGCTTTCAGGGGTGTGTTGATTTCTTCGTGGAGGTGGTGGCTTATTGCCTTTTTCCGTCTGTATTAGCAACAGTTGGCTGGCAATGACCCGGCTGCTAGGTACCAGCATCTCGTGAAGAGCAGTAGCTGCATCTCCTCCCATGTGCCGTGTGTTGCCCTTCAGTGCTGCAGTGACTATAAAGCTCCCTCACTTTGGAGAAAGTTTTTTAAGTTGGAGATGAGACTCAGGATAGAGAAAGGCTTGCCTTTGTTAGATTGGTAGGACCTTGGTAGAAGAACCCATTTTTGCCAGTTGCTGGCTAATGTCCTGGTTGGGAAGAGTAATAACCTCATTAATGAATTATCTCTTTCTCGCAAGACAAATTTGACTCATTTCTTTCCTTAAAAGATAGTGTCATTGATTAAAGGTGGCCATTAGTGACCACGAATAAATGCGTCAGCCCACCTTTGGAAGGTGGTTGATGTTTGCATTTTCTGCTAGGAAGCAAACGAGTTCTCTGGATAAATCAGAGTGCTTCTGAGTAATCTAAAGAGAAGCCTTCCATTTCCAAATAACTGCTAGCGAAAAAAGAAATGATTTAATGCACAGCAATGGAGACACATGCTTATAACTCCTGGGTGGGGAGTGGAGTTTGCTAACTCTGGGCTGAATGATATGCAGGATGTGCTGGCAGTGATCATCCTGTTGAGCATGCAATTCACAGGCATGGTGAGCTCCACAATCATGAGTCTGACTGTAGTGAAGCACTTAACTAAAGCCCCAGAGCCAGACTGGAATCTATTACACCAATTTAGTAACTAAAAACCAAAGTCAAATGCTAATTTTTACAAAGAAAGGCATCAAAGTTTCATTTTTGAAAAAGTCAACCGAAATAAGTCGGATTAAAACTCAAGCCTATGTATTATTAAAATAATTGAATTGGGCTATCAAAGTATCAGGCTGAGGTTGAGTCAGAATTCCATATGTTCTTGATTATAGATAAGTTTCTCCTTTATGAGCTAAATTGGGCTGGTTGAGAGGGAACGACAGTTTCACTGTCAGACAATGAAATGATAGCACTGTGGTAGCCTTCAGAGTGAAGGTACAGATGTGCCCAGAATCACAATGTCTGTCTGACTCTCCTGTGCTGACCGTGAGCCATCGGCCCTTCCTTAACTTGCAGTGCCTGCGTCCATCTCTTCATTCTGTGGGGTATCTTTGACTGAATTTAGGGGGTGGTCATCGTAGCCAGCCATAGGCTGACCTATGAGGGAACCATTCGGCTGAACCGGCGGTGCCACTTCTCTGGGGGCACAGAGCCACATCCTCCTGGCTGTGCTCTTTTTATGAATGGCGGAGGGAATGTTTGCATCCCACCAGCTGTGCTGTCTTTTCTGGGTGAGGCTGATTGCTTTTGGCCCTGCTAGTGCAGTGTTTTCCATCAAGCTGGTCTCGGCTCTGCGGGGGTATTTATTATGTGCCATTTTCAAAATAAAAGGAACGCGGAGCAATCATCCAGCAAAACCATAAAGCATTTTATTATCCGAGACGGTGAGGGGACAGGTTTGACATACAACACTGGGGACGGCAATGGCCGAACAATGTGGTACTAAAGTGTGATTTAATGATGCTTGGAGGATTTAGTTCAGTCAGAAAAGTTCCACTCTTGTCTTGGGCATGGGGGAGGCTGAGCTGGCACGACCTCCTGAATAAGCAGCGTCTTGCTAGGTAGACCTCAGAAAGCCACTGCTATGCGCCCTTGTTGTCCCAGACAACCATTTTCAGGGAGACTTCAGTGACAGAAACTTCTAGCTGATTTAGTGGACCCCAAACTTGGCGCAGTTTCTTGGTGGCTTCCGTTTTACAAGGCCAGCAGTTAGTCTAACAAAAGCCTGAATTCGTTTCCCTGTTTCCCTCTATACTCATTGATTGCCAGCTGAGAGCTGGATGCTGTCAACTCAACTTTTTTTTCTTCTTTTTTTTTAATTCCATTCTACTGGAATTGAGGTCCTTTGCCCTCTCATTAAAGGCACTGTATCATCTTGGGCAACATTTGTTTATTTCTACTCTTCTTTTAGGGGGGAAACTCATTAGCAGATGGTGGCTGGTTATCAAGTCAATCATTGACTTTGGATTTGATCATACATATCTTTTGGATCCAGCTGAATTGCACCTACCTGCTATGCTTTTTTTTTTTTAATTGGGTTGGTACAACATAAGCCTTTGAGTCATAAACATCAGCGAATCTCTGAGCAGCTCAAGCACCACTTCATTATTTTCTATGTTGAAGTAGATGTGTTCATGGACTAGTTATCTAGTATGTATGGTACCATGATTGGGGTGGGGGGATTAATGGGAGTGTAGGGAAGGCAAATTCCTGGGTTCTTCTCCTGAAGAGGCAGATGGACTAGAATACTGGTTCTTAACTGCTTTGAAAATGACCTTTTTAGGGGCTGAATGACCCTTTCACAGGAGTTGCATATCAGATATCCTACATATCAGATATTCACATCTTGAATCAAAACAGAAGCAAACTTGCAGTTATGAAGTAGTAATGAAGTAATTTTATGCTTGAGGTGGGATCATCACAACATGAGAAACAATATTAAAGGGTCACAGCATTAGGAAGGTTGAGAACCACTGATGTTGAAGGCAGGTATAGACAATAGAGAGTACATATGAGTGAAGAGAAACTGGAAACTGACATTACATTATTAGTTAAGCTCAGGGCTTCTGTGGAGATGGCCTTGCCTCAAGCAGAGGTTCTTAAATGACACTGGGTAACAGGATTGCCTGGAATTACTTGAAAGGACAGTTGATTGGGTCTAGCATTTGAGACACCTGATCTATAGAAGGGTGTATACTCCACATCTTGGAAAAACTCTCACACGGCCCATAGTGTATAGTCACAGCTGAGGAGCAGTATCCTAGGAGAGGCTCAGCTAGGTTTTCATTTGTTTGCTTTGCTTTGTGATTCAGGTTCTACTCTGGATTTTGTCTTTCTTTGGGTCATGGGGACTTTCTTTTCTCTAGCCCTTGTATGTAACTCAGTTACAACCTCACCATTTCTCTTTGCAGTTTCTTTACAAATCTAGTCATCTCAATAGCCATCAGAACGTGGTCCATAGATGTTTGTTGAGTGAGAGAGTTAAATGATGAGCTGGGTGACCTTAAGAAGATGCATGAACTCTGCTTAGGAACCATCATCCATTGTCTTCACATTCATCAGCACGGAGGGAGAGATCAGGACTCTGCTGTCTTTTCCTTACCTTATAAATATTACATGTGACCCAATTAAACACAGAGATCTTTCTCTGGCAACTCTGGATTCTCTTAATGCTAAAGGTGCAATACAGATTCTAGGCATTCTCAAGGACAGTTGACCCCAGAGTAATACTTCCCTTCTAGCTTCTGTCAAGCAGGTGAATTTTGATGAGCTTCTTACTGAGCTGTTTCTGCTAAAGCGAGTTCACTAATGTCACCTAAAGGAGATGGCTCGCTTAAAAATATTGCGAACATGAGTAGGACTCAGAGTCTAGCAGGGAATATCAGCCCAAGAGCCTGGAGGTGAACCAGGGGTGGTATCTCCCCACAACTTTTCCATGCCTCTTGCCTCTGGTGTCATTGATAGCTAAGTCACTCCTTTCCTTACAGCATCATTTCAAACCTTGTTTGCAGCTGTATCCATTTATTTGGCAAAGAAAGAGTGGGGAGATTTCTATTTCCAAGAGACCTGTGGTTAGGTCTCATCTATAGTGACAAATTAACTATTGATACCTTTCCTTTTTTTTCCCCATTTAACTGTCCTTATAAACACCACCTCTCCCTGTTGTCCTAAGCAGCCTTCTGCATGATCAAAGTGAGCCACATATTCTAGATCCCAGGAAGGAAGGCTTCTGCCTCTCAAGACCACACACTGTTATTTAGGTGCCATACATTTTGTTCTACAGGTATCTGAAATGCAGGCTCATTTGTTTGTTTGAGATCTCCAGCTCAGAGTATTCCTTGGCATTGTCTCCATCTCCCTGGTGTTTGCTGCAGGCTGGACTGAGGGCTGACCTCCCTCCACTGCTGCTGACAAGAAGCTGCCCTCTGCCTTATGTTTAATTAGCACATTTTCTCTTTGGAGATCAAAATTGCCTTTTTTTTCGTTTGGGAAAATCACTGCCCAAAGGACCTCAAAAGTCACTCTTCAACTGGCTTTGTCCCTCCAGAGTCAGCTTTTCCCATGATGCTCCTTGACTATTTATTTTGAAAAACTAAAACCCTGAGTTCAGGCTGTTGTTAGGGAAGCTTTAATCATTTAATGTGAATCAAATTCCCCCACTCCTCCTCTTCTAAACTTCTCTGGGAGAGGAAAGGAGAAGTATCACATGCTGGTGGGTAGAACAAAGGAATTTTTGCTGTTGTTTTGTTCCATCTTTCCTAGTGTAAATGGCGGCTATGTTATGACAAGCCAGGTTTTGTCGAGACAGCAGATCCTAACCAGAGACATCCATTTGAAGGAGCTTTGGAAGGAGCAGTGTGGTTAGTCCCAAATCCTTCCACAAAGCATCAGGCTAGAGTCATTTCATAATGTCAGGGTGCTTCAACTTGTACCTTGCCAGCAAAGCAATTCTGCATGTCAAATCCTGAATTTAAATGAATGTGAAGCTCTGTGGAGAAGCCTCACTCCTCTTTGCAGCCACAGCTGGGCAGCCACCAGAGAGTTTTCAGGCTAGACATGTTTTTCCCCAACATCTGTCAGCTTAGCTAAATCAGAGCTCCAAATGAACAGTGTAATACCCAAGATCATTATCTGGATTTGTGACACTCCCTCCCACTTCTCCCCAGAGGATGTGGGATTCGAAATGAAAAACAACATTTGTAAGGGATCTGGAGAGGGAGGATTTTCATCTTTATTATTATTACCACTAATAATGCATTTTCATTAACATGGTTTTAATAGTATGAAACAAGAAAAATGAAAAAAAATGCCCCTTTACACTGATGCGCTCTCCAATGCCTCTTGCATAAGGTACTGTATCTGCCACTCATTCAATCCATGATAAGCCTGTTAATTAAGCTCACGTCTACAGGTGCAACCTATGCAGTTGTAATTTTCCGCTCTGAGTTAACTGAGAACTTACAGATGGTCTCTTGGTGTAACATGTATTCACAACATCCAAAAAGATATGGTCTGACTGCCAGGTAGAAGGAGAGTTAATTTGCTAATCAAGTCAGCAAGTATTTACTGAATGCTTACTTGATGGTCATGTAGGTGCTGTTGTTGTAGGGGATGTGTGGTGAAGAGAGATGCCACCTTTAATGAGAAAACGTGACTCATATTTGGAAGCTCATGGCCTTGTGGCCATGAGAACAGCATCTGAAATGTGGGCCCATGTGGTTTAAAGATCTACAGGCTGGCAATATGGTGCAGCAGATAGAAGCATGTGACACACAAGCCTGATGATCTAAGTTCAGTCCCTGGACCCACAGCAGAGGGTGAGAATCAACTCCACAAAATTGTTCTCTGACCTTTATATGTATGCCCTCTCATCTCTCTCTCTCTCTCTCTCTCTCTCTCTCTCTCTCTCTCTCTCTCTCTCATATACACACACACACACATGTACACACACACACACATGTACACACACACACACACACGCACACTTGCACACACACACAGTCAGAGAGACATAGATAGGCAGAGAGGCACACAGACAGACAGACAGACAGATACACACACACACATACACACACACACATACACACACACACACACACACACACACACACACGCACACACACATAATAGTACACACCATAACAGACATACTAAATAATACATAAAAAAGAAATCCAATTCCACAGCTTTAAAATGGCTTGATCTTGCAAGATAATGCTGAAAGGGACCTGATATAGCTGTCTTGTGGGAGGCTATACCAGTGCCTGGTAAACACAGAAGTGGATGCTCACAGTCAGCTATTAGTTGGAACACAGGACTCCCAAGGTAGGAGCTAGAGAAAGTACCCAAGGAGCGGAAGGGGTCTTCAACCCTCTAGGTGGAAGAATAACATGAACTAACTAGT
>LR749571.1:2611233-2675595 GCA_902729485.2 Mus minutoides
TTGGAAAAAAATGGCTTGATCTTAATTTTTTTCACACTATAGGCACATTTTTGTTTCTTTGTGTTAAAATGGAGATGTTAGCACATTGGAATTTGCTTTGGCTTGAATGTGAAGTGTTTCCCACAGGCTTGCTTCTGTGTCAAATGTTTGCTGTCTACCTGGTAGTGCATTTTGGGAGAATTTGAAAACTTGAGGAGGTAGGCAAAGGTGGAAGAATTAGGTCACTGGGGGACAGTCCTTGTGGGTATCTTGTCCTTCGCCCTTACTGTCTTGCTCTGCTTCCTGCCTGGCGTGAAGCAGATAGTCTCCCAAAGCCATATACACTTGTTGCTGAGATGTTCTGCTTCACTGCAGACCCTGAAACACAGAGTCAAGGGACCACAGACTGAAACTGTCTGAGATCATGAGCTAAGACAAATCTTTTCCCCTTTAAGTTGTTATACCAGGCTTTCTATCACAGCAGTGAGAAAGGGGACATAATCTAGGATTGCTGTGAGCATTAGCAACATTTGTAGAGCACCTGCCACGTTGGAGAGAAGCCAAAAACATTGTTTTAAGTCAGCATACTGCATAATATATTATAATTTAATCTTAGTTATCGAAGTACAAGGATGCTGGAGAGAACACTGCAGGCAGAGCTAAGGTAGCACTTAGGAATGACAGGCTCAAATTGCTAGAAGGGAGCCTAGAGGAACACAGGTCCAACAACTCCGTGTACCAATACAGAAACAGAGACAGGCTCAGATAAACTGCTCAATAAATTGTTGGCAGGTGCCAGGCTGGTCTGTATGCGCAACTCTGCATGGTAGAGATGCTGCTGTGCAATATGCTAGTTCTCAAACTTGGTGGTGAGGCTTTTGGAAAGAAGAGCTAAAGGGTGATCTGATGCAGGGGGATTGACTCGAGGCTCAGAATGTTTTCTTAGCAGGTTCTTGGCTTACAGGCCAGTCCACTAGTGTAGCAAAAACACTTTGAACTTGGAGTCTCAATTTAACAATTTCCCTGCCCACTTGTGTGATCTGAGCAAACCAACTTTTCTGTTCTTCATTGTCTCTCTCTTGAGAATAGGTGCTCAACTGTTTCAGCTCAAACCAGTGCGTGATTCTTCTAATTGCTGTGAACAAATCCTGGCAAAAAATAATTTAAGGGAGCAAGGGTTCATTCTGGCTTAAAGTTTGAGGAGATCATTACAATATATATGGCAGAGAAAGTAGGAAAGGAAGGTATGGCAGCAGAAGACAAATGCTGACTGGTCGGTCATCTTGTAACTCTAGTCAGAAGCATAGAGTGACCAAAACATAGTGCTGGTCTGTCAAATGACGAGTCCCTCCCTCAGTGACACCTTCCCTCTGTGAGGCTTCACCTTCTTAAAGGCTCAACAACCTTCCCAATAGCACTATCAGCCAGGGACCAAGTATTCAAACACATTTCAACCACAGCAGCCAGGACTGGTGTTTGGAAAAGATCTGACTTTGATTTTGGTGAGGGAAAGGCTAACATGAGTCAGAGGGGGAAGGGGAGAAACTGGGAGGGTGGATGTTTCCTGGAGAGATGGAGACAATTTTATACTCACATGGTCAGAGCAGAGTTCAGTCTGGAGAGCTCTGTGAAGTGATACATGTTTAACACTTTGCTCTAGTACTTCCCAAATGGTATTCTCTGGAGCACTGGCTGTAAGACATGCTCTGAAAGAGATCTCTGCATTAATAAGTTTGGGAGATGCGACATGCAGTATTACGGTCTAGGAGACTCATGGTACACATCCAGGGCTTTGAGGAATCCAATTAACCTTACTTAGTCTGGAATGTGTCACATTCATTTGGTCACAGAGTACTTAAAAGCAATAACTATCAATTAATGTTCCGTGGAGCACTTTTGGGAAACACTATTATAGAAAACAGGGAGTCATTATGAGTTCTGTGTTCAGTTTTAGAGAACTTTTAGGGGAACTTGGGGGAGGTGATCATTAGAAAGAATATTTAAGAAGAGCAGGAAATGAACTGGAATCTCTCAGTTTAGAGAGGAGAAGCCTTATGCAATCCATTTTGAGTTGTGTGAATTGGTATAATGAGGAATTTGATTGATTGTTCTTCATATTCACTGAGCATAAAGCCAGAAGGAATGGGCTTAAGAGTTAGGCCTAGAGATTTAGGGGGAAGAAAAAAAAAGCAGAAATCTTTCTGATCAGGGATATAAACTAGAATAGCTTATCTGGGGAAATAATGTAATTTCCTGAGTCTCATCCATTTCATGTAATAAAATCAGGAGGATAGACTAGATAAAAAGTCAACTTCTCTCTCTTTTTGTGCCTGTCTGTGTACCCAGAGGACTGCACAGTTCCTATGGGAGCCACAGAGCATGCAGAACACCTCACTCATCCAAGTGAAGACCTAGTCACCTGAAGAATCTCCATTTGGATTCTGCTGGGGAATTTGGAAATATCCCACTATCTCATCTGACTTCCCACCAAAGCAAAGCTATTTTCTTCAATAATCCTGCCCAAGACCTCCAGGAACATGCTGGGAACAATTTCAGTGTTTGGGAAGCCATTATTTTTCTAGGCATGTCATTACATTTATGGATCACTTTAATTGTTAGGAGGCTCTGACTTAACAAGACCCAAAATATAGCTAACTGCATCTTCTGCATCTTAAACAGACACGCAGTATTACTCTACAAAACATGCTGGCTCCCTTTACTTGTGGGAGAATCACTTATATGTTTGAAGACAGGTACCACATCTATACTTACTCTTCTTTAAGATAAGGAGCTCACGTTTTTTTTCCCTATAAATATTCTAGTTTGAGGATAGCCTTACAGCATGATGTCCAAAGAATATGTGTTGGTCATGGGGAATTGTATCCGTGATGATCAACTTGGTTGGGTTGAGAATTGTTTCAGATATGTAGTAAAGCATACTTCTGGGGGTGTCTGATGCTATTTCCAGAAAAGAATCATGAGAACTCTAATATATCCATTAACTACACATTCTCTTTGGGGGGTGATAAAAGGGAAGTGAGGAACCTAGGTCCCTGGGAGTCTGTATCTGTGGCATTCTTGTACTTTCCTGTATTCTGTTCTCTCTGCTACTGGGTTGACATAATGTGAACATCTCTGGTTTGTCATACCCTCCTCACCTTGATGGACTGTAGTCTCCTAAACAATGATCTTGTCATTAGATTTGATAACGTTGATGACAAAATGAATGCATGGCCTCTTTTAGTATGCAAAAAGGATCATCTATGTAGGGCATAATGTGGAGCTAAAAGATCATACTCCAGGGTTACACAGAGAAATCCTGTCTCAGACAAAAACAAAAATAAAATAAAATAAAATAAAATAAAAAGAGATCATATTCAAATTTAGACCAGGGAGTCTTAGCTGGCATGTCTACTTGGTCTATAGGAAACCTGTACTAGTAAAAAGAAATGTTGACAAACACAGTGGACCATATAATGGAACTCTCAGAAAATGAGAATTGTTAAGAGTCTCAGGAGTTTGAAAGGTTCATTGTCTTGTTTATATATCAACTTTGACATAGGTTGGGAGTCATCTGGGAAGAGAGAAACTTAATTGAGAAAATGTTTCCATCAAATTGCCTGTAGGCAATTATGTAGGTCACTCTCTTGATTAATTATTGACATGTGAGGGCCCAAACCATTGTAGGCAATGCCTTCCCTGGATAGGTGGTCCTGGGTTGTATGAGAAAAAAGGCTGAGCAAACCACAAAGAATAAGCCAGGAAGCAGCATCCCTCCACAGCTTCTGATTCAGTTTCTGCTTCCAGGTTCCTGCCTTCAGTTCCTGCCCTGATTTCCATCAGGGATGGAGTATGTGTCTAACCTGAGAGCTATAAGACAAAAGGAACCCTCTCCTCCCTAAGCTGCTTTTTCTCACAGTAGTAGAAACCCTACCTAAGGCAAAAGGGCTATACTTAAAATTTCTAAGTCCTCGAGTGCTACAGTGAAAGCCATGTTCCAAAAGATGAATGAAGTGAAAGGTAGAGATTCAGGTGACATCGTAGCAACCCATGACTTGTCTTCCTGCTACCTACAAAACCATCATAGAAGTGGTAGATAAGATTTCATGCCACTAGCTGAGACAAAAGGATGGACCAACCAGTCACTGCTACAGCCGGGGATCCATCCCATAATCAGCCACCAAATGCAGATGCTATTGCATATGCCAGCAAGATTTTGCTGAAAGGGCCCGGATACAGCTGTCTCTTGTGAGGCTATGCCAGAGCCTGGCAAACACAGAAGTGGATGCTCACAGTCAGCTATTGGATGGAACACAGGGTTCCCAATGGAGGAGCTAGAGAAAGTACCCAAGGAGCTGAAGGGGTCTCCAACCCTATAGGTGGAACAACAATATGAACTAACCAGTACTCCCAGAGATCGTGTCTCTAGCTGCATATGTAGCAGAAGATGGCCTATTTGGCCATCATTGGGAAGAGAGGCCCCTTGGTTTTGCAAACTTTATATGCCCCAGTACAGGGGAATGCCAGGGCCAAGAAGTGGAAGTGGGTGGGTAGTGGAGCAGGGCAGGGGTGGGGTGGGGAAGGGTATAGGGGACTTTCGGGATAGCATTTGAAATGTAAATGTAGAAAATAGCTAATAAAAATTGGGATATATATATATATATATATATATATATATATATATATATATAAAGATTTCACGCCATTACTGTTTGAGTAGGCAGGGACACCTTAGTGTCTTGGAAAAAAAAAATCACTGCTTCATATTATCTTCTGGGACCATCCTCGGGTCCCCTAGATCTTAAAACAGAAGCCTGATTGTGTTCATTCATTCAATTCATTTCCATTTCTAATAGAGAATTTCATCAGCCAGCTTTTGTTTAGCAATCAAGTCACACAGGGAACAAAAATACTGTTCTCACGCACACACAAAACTATTAAAATGTTCCACATATTGCTATAAACACTGAGTTTTTTTTCTTTTTTTCTTTCTTTTTTTTCAAGACAGGGTTTCTCTGTGTAGCCCTGGCTGTCCTGGAACTCACTCTGTAGACCAGGCTGGCCTCGAACTCAGAAATCTGCCTGCCTCTGCCTCCAGAGTGCTGGGATTAAAGGCGTGAGCCACCACACCCGGCTAAACTCTGAGTTTTAGCAGAGTTTGCATTTGCTCATTTCACTTCTAATTTTACTTCTGTGACTTTACCGAGATCACTCTTCGCACAGTGTGTGGTGTTGCTCCTGAGCAGGGATGATCTTCCTGCCTGACAAACATGTCTTCTATTTCTTCCTTAACATTTTTGAACACATCTATCGTGGATGGCCAAGAGAGAGGGTGCTATGGGGTGGCATTAGAGAATTTGCTTGAGCAAAACACTGGCCATTTAATCAGCTCTTTGAATAGCTGCCCAGCCAGCTAGGATCCTGCCTTAGACTAGGACTATTTTTCAAACTATTGTTTTGTCCAAACTATTGTTTATGGAGAAGTGGCTCACAAAACATTGAGATTATTATCTAATGGCTGAGTTATTTTTCCCACTGCATACTCATATGAATTTAAGTGATATAAAGTCAGAAATATTTTGATACAGAATCAAGAAGTATATTGTGTATGACAAGGATTTAGCTGCCATTGTCCATGCCCTTCCAGTCACAGATATGTGCAATAGTCCATGATGGAACAAGCAGCAGGTATCTCTGACAGCAGCAGGTTGAAACTCTATTCAGTTTTCAGACTGATTCAGTTAACTTAACTTTTAATCTCCTCTCTGTCTCTCTCTGTCTCCCTGTCTCTCTCTGTCTCCCTGTCTCTCTGTGTCTCTGTCTCTCTCTGTCTCTCCTTCTGTGTCTCTCTATCTTTCTCCCTCTGTGAGCTCATGTATTCCTCAGCTCTGCTCTTCTTAATAAGCCACAGTCACTGAGCCTGTGACTCTTGACATCCCATTTTTACCTCTTGGGTAGTTTGCTCCCTTCACTCAGTCTGACTAGAGTCTATTGTGCTGTTAGTTGAAGTCTTGCCTCCTTCATGAAGTCCTACCCCCATACTCCCTCCCTCTCTAGTGGCTCCTGCCACTCCAGTGACTTTGATTTGGACCATATTCTCTGGACTTGCTTGTGAACTCCTTGAGAGCTGAAGCTATCAGATTCTCAGTTCTTGCCAGTTCAAGAATAACAGACTGTGGGCTCACTGAACACCAGCATACCTGAGGAGACTTTGAAAGATCTCAGGCTTCTTTATTAATATTTGGAAGATGGCTCTGAGCAACTAATTGCTTTTGGGAGGGCTTTAGTCTCCTTATCTGTTAAAAACAAACTAGAAAAGGTGATTCTAATGTTGAAGGCTAATGCGAAGAACACTGATTCAGAACCAGCAGCCCTGAGCTGTATTTGCCAAGAGGCCTGGGAAGGGAGCTTAGGCAGCCCACTTGTCCCAGTCTCGGTTTCTGTATTAGATACAGAACTGGGATTCTGCAGTGAGTACATATGGAGTTGAACGCTGATGGCTATTGAATGAATCGCTTCATGCTCCAGTGTCCTTCTTTACAAATTCCCCATCACTTGGCAACACTCTGGTGTGGACTACATAATCTCTGCCCAGCAACAAGGAGAAGAGGTCCCAACATAACGAATGGGAGAATCCATCAGTGGCAATGTTATAGCTCATTATCCTCTCAACACACGTCCTCTAGAAAGAGGTTCAAGGTCATGATGCTTGTCAATGGCGGAGTCAGCTTCCCACTCACCATCACTCCAAGCTCATGCCTCTTCCGGCTCACTCTGTAGCTCTGTTGTCCAGTGTCTGGTGGGGAAAGCCCTCTGCACCTCTCCTGGTCTGCGTCTGGCCCTCGGATGTCCTCGGCTGTAGGACAGGAGCCGGTGCTGATGGGAGGAGACTCCCTGGCCTGCAGGACAGAGAGCTGGCTACAGCTGGCTGGCACTGCCAACGTGGCTGGCATGAAGCCCTTCTTTCACACTCCCTTCAGAGCAGAAGCAGCAGGCACAGAGGCATCCAGGCAGCGTGCATGGTTTATAAAAAGCCATCAGGAGCACCATCTTGGGACTGCAGTCATTTATCTGCACTTTTCCCTTGTAAAATGTTACTGACTGTTTTACACCAAGGGCAGTTTATCCTGAATGGGATGTACAGGCATTCAATTCACCTCTACGTTTTGCCAAGTCTGCTTTTTCACCCCCCCTCACCCTTACTTCTGAAGTTATATATGGTTCTAAGAGTGGAAGCCATTTTCTATCTGAGGTGGGGAAAAAGAGCTGACAGCTTTAAAGAGAAACCTTCCATCATAGGAGAGAACATTTGGTTGAGAAGACAATGCTTTTTGCTTTTTGTTTTGTTTTTGTTTTTGTGTTTGTGTTTTTAATGGGATCTTGCTCCAGTGGTCTTTTGATTCTCTGAAACTGACCTGCTTTCTGGTCAGATGTTAAGGACTTTGTAGGGATGATCTCTATCAGCATACCTTGCCAGGGTAAATGGGAGATAGATATGATCAGGCCTATTTTTCTAATGGGAAAATTGAATCCCAAAGAGGTTAGATCACTTGTTTAAGACCACAATGGAAGGGTGCTGATGTAAGCAATTGGCTTAGTACTCAGCTTAATAATAGGGAAAGAAGGGAGGAAAAAAAAATAACTTTCAGTTAGGCACCATTGCTCTCCCAGCTCGGATCTCTCCTGAGCTTCTCCCCCAGTCTTTGAAAGTGCCGTTTTTGTATGCAATTTGACGGTGAGTCTGAGCTTCTGTGACATTAAGCAATTGGCTGAAAGTTACACTTAGTTATAGCAAAGTAGGTTTCCAACCGAAACCTTGTGAGTCGGACTTGTCTCCTCCCCAGACCCTCCAGCTGCCTTCATTAGTATCCGTCTCTCGCCTGCCCTGGCTTTTGCAGAGAATCTAAATATAATGGATTGCTGCTGCAGAATGCCAGGGTATTTTAATTTATAGAAAAGAATAATGGGGTTCAGGTGAATGCCCTCCTCGGTATATTCTCTCTGGAACGAGGCTTAGCTTTATTGTCCTTTCACTTCCCGTTAGTTCTAGCTAAAGTGATTCCATAATGACATATAAACCCAAACATGAGTAATTGATGGCGGCCTCAGGAGCTGGAGCAGGATAAAACCAGACCGACTTGAGTCTCCAGGGTGAAGAATTAACATTTATTGGTTTAGTGAAATGAATTTATGTCCCAATAAAGCCAGTTACGGACTAGACAGTGATTTAATGAGGTGCCTTTTATAAAAAGAACAAATATGAACTTCGGGGCCTGGGTTAGATTGTAACTAATATGTCACTTGCGAAACCACTTTATAGATATATTTGGAAAAAGTCCATGATATTTCCTTAATCCGTGAAATTTGTGTTTCTGTAGAATTGGAAGTCGAAGGGGAATACAGCCTACATCTCCGACCTCTTGAACAGCACATTTATTCACCAGTCCCATAAGATCAGGGCTCTGAGTGAGCCCGGAAGCCCAAGGAATAAAGATGAAGACAAATGCACCATAAAGGAAAAGAAAAGAAATACTAAAACTAGGTGGGCCTGACAGCCTTTAAGGCTCTGATGTCCTGGTCTACGGGAAGCAGGTGAGGTCAAAGGGCAGAGAGTAAATGTCTCCAATGTCTTCTTTGGGAAGGACATTGTGACTGAAAGGGATACAGAAGCTCCTGACTTTTGTCATGGGACAGCTTCTGTTGCCATCATAAGCCAAGAGCATTTCTTCTTCCCACGTCTTCCCTTTACTCTTCATACAGAGAACAGAAGAACTGGTTTGCTTTGATAGTATACAGTGCAGTCTCTAAACCCCAGTCATTCCGAATTCTTTCATGTTATGTCTAGATCCAATCCCTCAAGAGATCTCATGGGCTCTACTTTCAAACTGACATCCAGAACCTGGCCACAGCCCACTGCTTCATAGCTCCCTCCCAGGTTCACATGACCATGAACAGGTGACTCAACAACATCTTAATTGATCTTCCTGCCCTAATTTCTGACTCTGGCCTGAGTGGCTTCTGTCTTTTCGTGTATACCATTTTGGTCTTCACATAGCTGGAAGCTGAGGTCTTCTTAACAGAATCCATCTCCTTGTGCTAGATTTTCACCACCATGACAAAATACCAGAGCAAAGCTACTTAAAGGAATTTATTTTGGCTCACGGCCTCAGAGGTGTCGGAGGTGTCGATTCATCATGGCTGGGAGGATGTGGCAGAGCGTCATGGCTCACCTCACGGCAGTCAGGAATCATGAGTTGGCTTTATCCTTCTATTCCATCCCAGTCTTCAGCGTCTGGATGGTACTGCCCACGGTTGGAGTGGTCCTTTCCCCTTTAGATAATTCTCACTAGCAATACCTGGACCCTCTTAGTCTAGTCAAGTTAATAATCCAATAACCATCGCTCTCTTCTTGATTCCAACACAACAGTGACTTCCCATCTTCCACAGAAGAATGCTCTACATGACCAGTCCCCTGCTTCTGATCTCCTTCTCTCTTACCACATCCCTAGTGTATTCATACTGCCTCCCTGTGTTTCAAAGGTGGGTTGTGCCTCTTCCACACTGGCGCTCCTGCCTGCCCAGCCTTCCAGATTATCCATGTTACATTCTTCCTCACTCCTGCCTTCTCCGTGAAGTCCTTCCTGACTATCATAGGTAAAGTGGGAACTCCTCAGTCTGCCAGGTGGCTTGACCTCTCTACCTTGCTTTGTTTTCCTCAGAGCATTTATTACCACATAGCTTGCTATCTAATCCACTTGCTACTGTGACTTTTGTTTCTCTACAGTTTCATAGGTGACTCTACAGGGGTTGGAATCTGTTCTGCTTATAGATGGATCTAGGGAGTCTAGGACAGTGCCTGCCATATAGGAAGTGTTCAGGAGAGGTTTGTTGAATGTATAGGTGAACAGATAGACAAGAAGTCAGAGAAAGCCATCCTGAGGAATTTTAATACTAAGGAAAAAAAGCAGGACTAATTCAATTTTGTTCTCGTAGTCTAATCTTTTTTAGCTCAATTTTCATCACAAGTTTTATTTGCTCTTTAGTGATGGAAAAGAAGATTTATCAAATTGGCTTGAAGATATATTTTCTACATCTCAGGAGTTTTGAGATCTTGTTAAAAAAAAAAGACCTTCAATCAGTTGAAGAGGATTTTTCATTGGAATAATTATGACTGAATCCTCTTACTTGATCATATTAGACAGTTTGAATTTGAAATGAGGTATAACAGTATTAGGAGAAATGTAACCTCTCATGATGTCACCATTGGTACTGACAAAATATTTGAGCACCCAGTGGCTGCAGAGCACTGGGAGGAAAATAAAACCTTGAACACTTTGAATGCACTATGCACACATCTGTGCCAGATGTTCTAGTTGGGGAATTTTATGCACCCAGTACTTGGAAGTACGGGTGTCATACTTCATGCATTTAAATGTACTTTGTGAAGAATGTCTCCTATGTATAAAGTGTGGTCACCAGAGACTTAATCAAAAAGCAAATGCGTTCAACTAGGTATGTCCTGCAGCACTTGGGATGATTTTTATTTTATTTTATTTTACCTTCTCAGGCAACATCAGTTGCCATCCTAATTGACATTCATACTGCACTGTGTAGCTTACAAAGCACTTGCTTGAAATAGACCATCTCATGTCTGGTTTCTGCAGAAGGTTTGCCAAAAACAAGGTCTCTATGGCACGTCGATGATGTGGGGTTTAGGGTTGGCTGGGTGTGGAGGAGCCTTCAGTTGTGCGGCTGAAGGTCAGGCAGTTATACTTATGATGCTGTGGTGAAGAGCAGAGCTTTCACAACTGGGCTATCTGGTGTCAGGTCCAGGCCTAATTTTTTCATGATGGTGCCTTGACTTTATCAACTGTATAATGGGCTGATTCATGATAGACTTTCACATACTGTTAGGAGGGATGGGGAAGTTTATAAACAAAGAGTGTCTAGAATGACTTCTAGCACCTGAGAAGTTCCCAGGCATGTCAGCTATCAGAATTAAGGACCAGAGGAGGACTTGCTCAACTCTCACCTCGCCTTCCATTTTCTTGTCAGATTGTTGGGAAAAAAATCTTATTATTATAAAGGGACAGGTCCATGTGCAAATTAAACGTAAACCTTGAATCCTTTAATAATATACACATTTATGTGTCTGTACAGTTTTCCCTGTGGCTTCTTAATTGATAGCTCCTGAATTCCTCATTAAGAATCTCTAGGTTAGGACAGACTATGATGCCTAGTTTGAATCACTGCTCCTTGGACACTAAGTCTCCGATGCTTCTGTCCACACTGGAATGAGTTATCTGATTTTTTTTTCATCAGACTCAAGGTAACCTTGGCATATCCTTTGAGGAACATTTGAGATCCAACTTGATGTAGGCAGAGAATAGGGAAACAGTGAAACAGGTATTTCCAGATCCTGGATTTTGGATGTAATTGGGTTTATGGGGCTCCCACCCTTCTCATCTCCCCAATTCTCCCTTTCTGTCTCCTTCCAGGCTCAGTCAGCATCATTTTTTCCCCAGGGACCATAAGCCGAGGAGAAGCCCTGAGAGGGAGAAAGACTTCCCAGGGAAAAATGAAGCTGCTATGAACAGATCACAGTCGACACTGGAAAGCCACCTGACAAAGGCGAAGGCACCACAGAGACAGAGCTATGTAATTGGTTGTCAATATATGTATTTCAAAACACAGTCTCCAGGTATCCAAACTTCCCAAGGAGATAAAAAAGAATCTTTCAGTGTGAAGGCTTGTTACATCTCAAAGAAAGCATGCTGGTGCTTTGCAAGGACAGAGCAAGAAGGCAGCATCCCGAGAGCTGCACTCCACACGATTTCTCTGACACCTTGTCCTGTCACAGCTTGGAGGTCTTTAGATTTCTGTTTTCTGTCTCTTCCTCTTTTTCAGCTTCCCAGGGTGGTGCAACCAAGTCCATTGCTCAGAGTTTTCTGTGGAGGCAACAGCTGTGTGGTGTGGCCAGATCTACGCTGCAGAGGAAAATGCTGACTCTCCATGTTCCCTCTGTCACTGAAAGAGGATAGTAAGAAAAAAGAAACATGCTTTTTCTCGCTCTTAGGGACTGGGGTGGGGGAGAGTAATCAGATGTTGACTATAGGTGTCTGAGGCTCTGTCTGAGAGACATGCTGAGCATTGTCTCTGAAGTTAGGTTCTTGACCCACCCTGGAAAAATGAATGTTCCTCGCCTCACCAGGGACTGGGTGGGATGCCTCACCAGGGACTGTGTGGGATGCCTCTATTCTTCATCACTTGATGATGAATGAGAACAGCTGTCAGTTTAATGGACAGTCTTCATGTTGTGAAGACATCGGAAAGGGAGACAAGATGCCACCCTGGACAAAGCAAAGAGGTCCTTCTCTGGGATTCTTGTCCTAGGTACTGGTGAGAATAGATGGGGACATCATGACTGGGACCAGGCCGCCAGATACTTGAAACGAGGATGTCCACCCAGCACCCGAAAGCTTGGAATAGTGACTTTCTAATCCAAGTTTTCTAGCTCAGAAATGGCGGAAACATCTGGAGCCTAGGTGTCCTAGTGTGAGGTGAAGACACGCCAATAGCTTCTTCCATAGGTAGCTGTCCCGTTTTCCAGAGCAGAGAGTGATTTGATATTCCTTCTGGGAAGAGCACAGTCCAACCTTGACCCACGAGTCTCTCACTCACTTATTCACTTAGTGAGTATTGATTGGGCATCAACAATTAGCCACAGTTCTGAGGAGGGAGAAATGGATCAAGACAGTTAAAGTCCTCATTCCCAAGGTACTGCCAGTCTAGCTGGAAAGGCAAACAACCATCAAGCAAATAATTTCCCCTACTCACCCTTACCAGCATGTGAACTCTATAAGAGCAGATTTTCTCTATTTTTTTTTATTTAAATCCGTTTTGTTCACTACTATAGTCTTAGGACCTAGACTAGGTACTGAATGTCAGTCACTAGTTGCCCAGTAGGCGTTTGCTAATACTTGAATAGAGAAGGCAATTTCAGGTGAGGCCAATGGGAGAAAGGAGCCCACAAGTGGTTAGAAGGAGATGAAGTAGAGGGGGGAGACGGAACCCTAGGTTTCTTTCCACTTACCTAATTTATGGCCTCTGCAAGGCTCTGGTGAGAACATGGATTAGAGAAATAGATTCTAAGCACAGCAAGTCTGCTTAGTAAATACTTTACTTATTTATTTTGAATTTGTTATTCTCTCTGTGTGTACGTACATGTGTGCCACACAGTATGCATGTTGGAAGCCAGAGACATTTCAGGAGACTTTTTCCCCTTTTGTCATGTGGGTTCTGGGAAGTGGACCCTCATTGTCAGACTAAGGTCGTTATCTGCTGAGCTGTCTGGATGGTCCCTCTCAGTTTATACTTTAAAATCTTGCTGTGGCAAGCTGAGGAGAAGAGCTGGGGAAGCAAGATGGGAAAACAGCTAGGAACTTTTCCTGTGGTCCAGACCAGGGTTCTTGATGGTTGTTGCAGGCAGGCTGGGGAGGTCAGGTTCCAGATGTGTTCCTGAGGTAGAGCCAATATAATTTGTTAATGGGAGCAATGTGGAGATCAAGGAAGGAGAAGCCCATTATGACTCTGGGCTGTTTGGCCTGAGCTTACCAGTAGATGTCAGTGCTCTTGGGAGATGGTGAATATTAGGCTCTGGAAACCCTGGCTTTGAGGTAGGATGGGTGGGATTGGCTAGCCAGAGAGTGTGAAACCCTAAGGTTAGTTTTTTTTTGTTGTTGTTGAATATTTACCGGGACATTTTGGCCAGACTCGAGGACGGGTTTGTATATGAGAAGGGTGGATGGGATCCAACCTTTGCAATCAAATATTTAAGAGGAAAATTTAAATTACAGGTGTATTTTTTTATATGTGTGGGCATGCACGTGGAGGTCAGGGGACAACTTGCAGGCACTGAACTATGTTGGTCCTGGGGACTGAACTCAAGTTGTCAGGTTTGGAGGCAGGCACGTTCACTCGCTCAGCCCTCTCATGCAGGCTTTGGAATCAAAGGCTTTTTAGTGTTGAGAACCTAAAATATCTTCAAACTGTGGTTTTAATTGTCTTGTACTTTAAAAAGGGAAGCAATATTTTCTCTAAATGAATGCTTATCAAAAGCTTAATACCTGAGATAATTTAATTATTCTGACAAGCCCAGGTCTTCTGTGTTTGGCTTTCCTTTTTTTATTTTTTAAATTTTTTTATTTTTTTCCTGTCCTGTCTCTCCAGGTGTTCTCACAATAGCAACAAAGATATCTTCCTCCCACTTACTGCTGGATTGATGCTGGAAATCCTGTGGGTACAGATTCATTCTGTTCACTTAAAACATCTCATTCTCCTAAAAACACAAATTTCACAGAGGGAAGCACAGCACAGGAGGGCTTAATTATTGAGCCCCACACATCTTTAGGACTCTAGCAGAGCTGTGTTTACCTGCCCCGCCCTCTTTTTTTAACCGCTGGCGTCAACTTAGGTGCTTGAGGCAGGCGACTGGATCATCATCTTTCTGGATGAGAGGGATGAGAGGGTCTTTGGTGGGTACCGGGGGCAGTGTAGCAGGCCCACTGTGGTTGCTCAAGTTGGTATTGTGGACATTTTTGCCTTCTAGATTTGGTCTTCCTACCTCATCTTCAGGAAAGGCCCAGTGCCTTCACTGTCTGCTTTGATAAATTTAGATGAGACGTAGTGTCTTTCCTCCATGTTCCTGGGCAATGATGCCACCCATGTTGCTGTTAGTGACAAGTAGGGCTTGGGTCCTCTTCCATGTGAGAGACACATTCTAATGGGCAACTAGACTTCAACCCTCTCCCCCACTTACAGGATGTAACTGTCAAGAATAGACAATGATCTTCTTAACTGGATAACGTCAAATTCCCAGGTGCTGCTTTTACCTATGGTGGAAAAGGGAGGGCTCCAGGAAAGAATTGCTGACCTAGTGGGCATTTCATGCTGCTACTGTATGATTTTCCTAAGGAGTGGATGGAAGTCTTGGACACTTACCCAGCATGTAGCACATCCATATAAGATTGTGTGCCAGAAACCAAGGAACCCTGGAAGCTGTACCTCTAGGTCTGTGATATGCCTCTAGACCGGCTCTGAGGCCTCCAGAAAAGCCAGGACTCCAGCAGCCATCACCACTGTGGCAAAAGTCAATGGAGACGGATGCAACCTTAGACTGGAAACTCAGTCAGACAGGTTGAGAACAAAGACCAGGGGACCACAAAAAAATTATTGAATACAGTGAGTCATGGAGCTGTGGCCTGAGCTTAGCTGTAAAACAGGACAGCCAGTGATAGTCCCCGTTTACCTCTTTATGGCTCTCAAACAACTTTTAAATTGTTGCAGATCAGCCCCGAATAAACAAATCTAAACATGCCTATAGTAAGAGTAGACAAGCAATGCTACCTTACTAACTGAAGAAGATGTAAAGTAACAGAGGCCAGTGAGGCTGGTGGCAAATTGGAATGTATTTCATCACATTCGGATGATACAGATCAACCCTGGTCCATGTGAAACAACTGTAGGTGAAACTCTCCTTTGCTTCCCTGGGTCCGAGGATTGTAGCACTGTTATCCTTTACTCACAATGGGGTGGGCACATGAATCCCCCTGGGAAGGGGAAATAGTATGGCAATCGCAGGTGGAGGGTGGGTGGTGGGGGACTTGGGAGAGGGGAGGGAGCAGTAGGGATCAGGTTTGGGAAGGATGGAGAGAGTACTGGGAGAAACATCTGGAGTTGGGGGGCATCTCTGAGATGAGCTAGAAACCTAGTGCAATGGAAACTCTCAGGAATCTATAAGAGGAACCCTTGCTAAGACTTCCTGTAATAAACACTGTAGAGCCTGAACTATCTCCTGTAACCAGGCAAGACTTCTAGTGGAAGCATTGGGGTGCCAACCCAGCCACAAAATCTTTGTCCTGCCTACAAGGTATGCTGAGGTAAAGGTGGTGCCGAAATTGTAGGAGTGGCCAACCAATGACAACCATGGTTCCAGCTTGAGATCCACGCTACAAGAAGGGAGACTACCCCTGACACTGTCTGGAGGGCCAGGACCCAAACAGAAGAGCCAAAGAAATGATTTCCAATAATATTCTGCTATAGTCATAGATTGGGTGCCTAGCCAAATTGTCATTAGGGAGGAAACAGAGAACGACAGCCAAACATTAGGTGGATCTTGGGGAATCCTTGGGGAGATGGAAAGAAGAATTGTAGGAGCTAGAGGGGTCAAGGACATCACAAAAATCCCCATACAATTAACTAACCCAGGCTCAAAGGGTGAGGCTCACAGAGACTGAAGTGGCAATCTGGGAGCCAGCATGGGTCTGACCTAGGCCTTCTGCATATATGTTACCGTTGTGTAACTTGGTCTTCTTACAGAGGGAGCTGGGGCTTTCTCTGACTCTTTGGCCTGCTTTTGGGACCCATATCCTCATACTGGGTTGCCTTTGTCCAGCCTTGATATGAAGAGAGGTGCCTAGTCTTACAGCAACTTGATATGTCATGTTTGGATGTTATCTATGGGAGGCCTATTCTTTTCTGAAGAGAAACAAAGAAGACATAGATTGGGAGTCTGGGGGAGATAGTGGTGGAAGGACTGGGATCAGAGAAGGGAGAGAAAACTGCCGTCAAGATGTAGTACATGAGAGAAGAATAAATTTAAAAAATTAAAAAAATTTTAGAATTGCCTCTGTTTGAAGTTTTAGAATCCCAGATGCTGTAAAACAGGGAGGGCGGCCAGCTGTTACACAGTAAATACAGGGGACAAGTCTCTTTTTAATGATGCCTGTAACAGAAAGCTCCTGTTGTACGGTGTTAGAGGAGGCTTCTCCTTCAAATGTCTCCTCTTGGACTCCAGAAACTGAAATCCTAATTAGGAGAATTCTGGGTGTGTGTCGGGAGAGAAGGGTTAGATGAGTTTTATAGGATTAATGGCTTTCATTAAGATGTAAATATATTATCTACACTGGTAAACCTATTGATTGTCTTGTGGTCATTGGCCCCCAAGAACTTTCAGATAACACAAGTAACCTGGTGACTGTGATTATGCACCCCTTATCTTTGGTGTTGCCTCATGGATTGTGTGGTGTTTAGGGCCTGAACTTTCAGAGACAGAGCAATGAGGATCCTAAACGCCGTAGTGCCCACAGCACACTGGAAACAATAAAGTTATATGTGGGACTGACATGGCCATATCCCTCTGCAATGCCGAAATCCTGAAAGTGAGGTGTAGCCGGGGTTGTGAGTTTACCAGAACATTCCAGGAGAGGGAAGAAGCCAGGAGGATGGAGACATGTGGACTGAGCTGAGGCCAAAGGTGGATGAGGAACGAAGGGGTCCTTGTAGGTACCTTTGCTACCTCAGCGGTCTTGGAGACATGAGGAGTTGAGTCCCCAGCTTGTCCAAGCATCAGGGCAGCTGACAAAGGGCTAGAACCACAGAACTGTCTGGGGCACGGCAGGTGGTAGGATATCTCCGAGGATCCTGTGGGGCTGTTAGGGACTGCTGGCACCTGACCCAAGCTTTCTCAGTCAGGGCCTTTGTGTGTTTGTAGGGAGGGGTTGCCTTAGGAACTCCCTTGCTTCGAAGGAAGGCAGGTGTTCCCCAAAGAACGGAGTTCTGTTATGTCTGCCGCCACCAGCCCCATGAGAACCTTCCTTGGGTGTGAGTCTCAGACCCTTTCCTGAGCCTTGTATCTCAATTCTTCACCTGGCACCTGCTGAAGCAAGCTATTTCATTATCAGTGATAATTTTAATAACCACAGGATCTTATGTTGGTAGATTTGCCCCCGGCATTGGTACCGTTAATTGCAGCTCTTATCAGTTGTTGTTAGAGCAAGTTGCTTTGCAAGGAGAACAAGGCTTCAAGGCTGGGCTTGCAGTAAGACCAGAGTGTCCTGTGAGAGTCTGGAGGCAAGGATTTCAGCTTGAGTCTTATGTTTGTGGGCAGCTTTAGTGTTTTGGTTTGGTTTTTTTTTTCTTGTTCTCTGCAGGTTTGCCTCACTCATTTCAACCTCACCTTCTGCCTAGCCAGCACTCTGTACATACTCTGTATATACCTGGTTGGTGTAGGCTCTGAACATGGAACTATTGCATCATGGTACTGCTACCTTAATCCCTGCAGGCTTAGCTCTGCTGACATTAAAAGTGGGAACAATAAGAGCATAGGTTTAATAAGAGCAACCTAGGGTTGCTGTGAGAAAATGTGGGGGTGGTTGAAAGAGCATAGGTCTGGGGTCATGTGGTGATTGCTTTAATTTCTTCTCTTCCATTTGTACTGGGTGGTCTTGAGTTCCTAACAACTTTGTATGAGTCTCAGCTTCCTCGAGTGTATAGTGGTGTTTAATCATAGTCAGTTCCATTTGGTACAAGGACACCAGTCTCCAGTTTGGTGGCTTGAAAGTACAATGGACCATGAAGATTCCACGCAACCATGTTAACAGCAGGCTAGATTGTAGTTCTGAGATTTCACTTCCTCTTTCTCTTCTTCATGTGCTCGGCCCATGCTTAAGCTGTAGCCTCTTTGTGAGTATGTAATGTGGATATGTGGATCTTTTTGTTAGGTTACTTAATTCAAGTTTTAAAATGTATTTTTCACTAACATACAAAAGTGTCAAACTATACAATTATGAAGTATTATAGGAAATTTCAATACATATATCCTTTGTATAATATTTAAATCATGTTAAACACGCCTGTCTCCTCTGACATTTTTTTATTTCTTTATGGTGAAAAATGTTCAAAATCTTCTTGTATTTTGAGATATACATTATACAGTTAGTATCTAGGGTCACCCCTTTGTATAAAAATAAAATACTTGCCCCTCCAATGACAATGTACTCACTGATGGACCCATCCCCAGCCTCTGGAAACCACTGTTCTATTGTCTAGCTCTCTAAGATCAATGTTCTAGATGCATAGTAAGTATGAGAGAGATTGTGCAGTGCTGGTCTTATTCCAGTTAACAGAATGAGTTCCATCTGTATTGTCACAGCTGAGTGGTCTTCATTGTGTCTATGTCCCATCCTTCCTTTACCTATTCATCAGCTCAAGCCTGAAGAACTGAGCGACATTCCAGGCCCTCTAGAACTCACTGCCTACTATTACCTTTTACTTCGAAATGATCATCCCCTCTCCCCCAAAGATGCTTGCCTCAATGGAGTTTTGGGATGAAAGCAATTGATTTTAAGAGATTCATGCCAAAGTGTCAATGGACAATCAACCTCTGCCATTTTCAGGAGTTTTGTTTGTTTGTTTTATTTTTCCTTCCAGGAACCTTGGTAACTTTCAGTGGAAATCCTAGTCTGTGGTAGTCACCCTGGTGGAACTTCTAACTGGAGGACAAGGGGAAGCCAGGATTTCAGGCATTGTGGGGAAGGCAATGGCAAGGTTAGTGAAGTTGGAGGGTGTCCAATAGGTCCATTGTGCCTGCCTGCCTGCCTGTCTGGTGGTTCCTAAAGTTCCTCTAGAAAACATTTGAGTAGGAACCACACGGCTTCCAGGTTCATATCCAAAGGGAAAGGTTATCCATCAGCACCCATGTATTATTCCTCCAGAGATGAGGGATGAAAAAGTAACCTGTTAAAATTATTGTGTAGGATTGGCATGGCCTATTGTATTGTCAGAGTCCTTTTTAATCCATTAATTAGTTATTCATTTATTTAATGCAGTTTTTAATTGTGTACTTATTCCATCTTGCAAAGGTGGAACTATTCAGAGGATCATTTAAAAGAAATTAGCAGTATGACAGAACTTATAATTGTGCTTTAATCTTAAATTAATATCCCCCCTGTTTTCACTTTACCAGGACAATTATCCCAAATGGTAGAAGAAGCAGGAAATTATGTATTGCCCTATATATGACATTCCCTCCTGGAGAGCATGCCATTTATCATGGCTTTTTAATCTCCTCTGTGTGCAAGAGAAGATAAAACATCTCAATATTTCAGTGTTTGGAGAAGATTAAAGCGCCAGCAAACATTCTTGTTTGTGTTGTCCACTCTTTGGGCTGCATCTAAGTGGGTCAGAGTGACTTAGGTGACTTGTATACACCATCAGGAATTTGGCTGTTGACTTTAAGTTTGTGGGAACCCTGAAGAAGTCATGTGAGGACCCCTAGCAGAAAAGCTGAAGGCATGCGGGTTTCTATTGATATTTTCTTCTTCCAGCACTTGGCCTTTTTGAGACGGGTGTTAGCACATGGCGACTTAGCTGAACTGAAAGTAAAGGCAAACCTGGCACTTAGACCCTTGCATTGATTGGGGGTTTCTTTTATCTTAGAAGAGAACTCTTGACTTTACACCTCAGGCCACAAACTGAAGAAATGTTCCTTTTTGTCTGCTCTCAGAGGTTTGAGGATGAAGATGCTCTGGGCTCCTGAAACAGAGTACTTGGCATGGTATCACTCAGGCTTCTCCAGCAAAAGAGCAAGGGAGGGAGAATAGAGGGAGAGGGGGAGGGGGAAAGGGAGAGAGAGGGAGAGAGAAGAAGAGAGAGAGAGGAGGGAGGGAGAGAGAATAATGACTGTATGTGTACATGCACATGTGTAGACTAGAGGACAACCTTGCAAGGTACCCACAGGTGCCTTTTGTTTGTTTCTGTTTTCATTTCAGACAAGGTCTTTCATTGCTTTTGTTTGTTGATTCAGCTAGGCTAGCTGAGTATGGAGCCCTCAGGGATAAGCCTGTCTCTGCCATGGTTTGGGGATTATAAGTACTTACTACTATGTCTGTCTGTCTGTCTGTCTGTCTGTCTGTCTGTCTGTCTGTCTGTTTTTCTCTCTCTCTCTGGGTTTCTGTCTCTGTCTCTCAAGACCAGTTCTGTGTGTTAAACTTAGATCTTTGTTTAAGCTGATCTCCTATCTCCTAGCCCTTACATTTAAAAAAAGGGAACTCTTTGAATATGAGTAGTGAGTGTATAATGCAGACAAATGCACACTCATTAGCAAATTCATTGCCAGCTTTCTCATGTGACAAGCTCAGACCATGAAAGCGTATTTTCCCCTATATTCTGACTTGTAGCAGCCTTCACCCTTCATGTATTTTTTCTCTTTTGCTTCTCTCTCTCTTCTTTTCTTTCTTTTTCTTTCTCCCTTTTCTTTTTTTCTTTCCTTTTGCATAATAGGCATTTTCTTTCACCATAGCATAATTTTGTGTGGAGAAAGATCATTCTGGGCAGTGCTCTGAGTAGCTCTGTCATATACTTCCGTCTATTCTTGCAAACAGTAGGCACTGCTGGTCTGTTACACATGGGACGTTGCTCCAGAGACTGTGGCCATACCCAGTTGCCTAAGATATGTTGCAGATCCGCAACTGAGGCTTTATGGGGAAACTGGGAAGGGGCCCTATTTGGTGCTGTGGTCTCAGGGCTTAGCAGGAGAGCTGAGGCCACTCTAAGCCAGCTGGCTTGAGTCCCCTCCCAGGTGTTTTGGAAGCCCCTCCAATAAGGGAGGGTAATACTACCAGTTTTAGACTGGAGAGAAACAGCTTTGCTTGAGTCCTATTTCCTTGGCAAATTCCCAGGCTTTGATATGTATCATCTCAGGAACCCCTTTGTTCTCAGTGAGCTTTGGCTTTGATAATCTAGTAGTTGATTAGTGCTGTGGTAGATAAGTCACTATATTCTGCTGTCCTGGTTCTATCTGCCTCTTGCTTTCAGTGGCTCCTTCAGTCCCCAGGCCCAAAGTAGCAGGTTCCCCCAGGGGATGTCCTCAATGCTCCTGTCCTATTCAACATTACTCATAATCACATATACTCATTCCCCTTGGACTTCCAGCCCTGACAATATTCCAGGCCAGCCTGCATCTCTTCTGCCAGCTGGACCACTTCTTCTTGGGAGTCAGCTGAAACATGCTTCCTGCTTTGTGCTGTCACCCTCCTGTTGTGTGTCTCTCTTGGCTCAGTTCTTCCAACCCACCTGTCACCAGCCCTCTGTGTTCCGCTAGTAGAGGTATGTGCTCTACACTCTTCTGTCTGGAGAACCCCCTTCCCTTTGTTTATCTTCGTATTCTTTTTTTTTTTTTTTTTTTTTTTTGGTTTTTCGAGACAGGGTTTCTCTGTATAGAACGTGGCTGTCCTGGAACTCACTTTGTAGACCAGGCTGGCCTCGAACTCAGAAATCCGCCTGCCTCTGCCTCCCGAGTGCTGGGATCAAAGGCGTGCGCCACCACGCCCGGCTATCTTTGTATTCTTAAAAGCACCACCCTATCTCGCACCATGTCACCCTCTACCCCACTGTTGTTCCTGCATTATTACCTGATGTATTTTGGGTCTACTTTCTTTGCAACTCAGAGCCCAAGGTACAAAGTTCAACCTGTGGGCCTGGTCTGCTGAGTTTCCTGTGGCCCCCATCCTTACCACCTCATCTCAGCAGAGTCCAAGACTGTGCATCCTTTATCTCATACCCTATGCATATTTCATAGCAGGAGATTACATTTGTTCCTCAACTCTACTGCCCTTCTGATCCACACGGTTCCTACCTTATGTTACGGCTAACTTTATATTGGATTTGACCTCGCTAGGGTAAGCAGACTAATGATACCCCTCAAAAATGAAAGAAAGAAAAAAATTGTTATCCACAATCCTTGGAACATGTGATATTACATGAAAAAGGAGAGGAAGGCTGGAGGTGGAGGTGAAGCTAGATAAACACCTGACTTTGAGATGTGGTGATCCTCAATTATATTCTTGTGCTCAATGTAACCATAAAGGTTACATTGAAAGTAGAAAGAAAAACAGAAGAATTAGTGTCAGAATAATGTGGTATGAAGGGAGCCCCCCCGCCCCCAGACAGGCAGGCACTGCAGCCACAAGCTAAGGAAAGCAATTGTCCCCTAGAGGTTGTCAAAGGCAAGGGAACAGTAGATTTCCTTCTTGGAGACTTCAGAAGAAAATGTATCTGTGACCACATCTTGACTTTTTAATCAAGCAGGAGAGGTGTGGAAGATCTGACCTCCAGAGCAATACGATGCTAAATGTATGCTGACCTAAACCACTCATCTTACCGTGCTTGGTTACAGCAGCAATGGAATGGAAAACTAACACACTCTTCAGCTGGCTGCACGGTGCCCGGTATACATTAAGCACTAAGTAAATGTTTGCTTATGGCTTCAGGCCTGGTTCCAAGAAACTTGATAAGGGACAAAGAGACAAAGCTGGCTCTTGTTTGTCCTTGGGTCCCTTTATTACTGAGGGTCCGGATTTGGGGGTGAGGATAGGGAGACAGAATGGGGGGCAGGCTGAAAGAGTTTGCATTCTAGCTCCTGACCATTAACTTTTCCTGGGATTTAGGGGCCAATTCCTGATTTGTTTAGATTACTTTCTGTTAATGGATGGTATTTTAAGACCAGAATCTTCCTGGAGGTATTTGTGTCCTGGAGGACACTGGAGCTAAGAATTCACTGACACAGAGAAGGAGAACAAAATGGTGGAACATCAGATTAATGAAGAACTGTGATTCCAACCACTTTTTACACTCCAGTAAACAGGGAGCCTGGGGACTTGGGTTCTGAACTCAGCTTTCCCTTGATGTCATTACAGAAATGACAGTTTTTTTTTTTCTTGACCCACCTAACAGCTGGCTGAGCTGAACCTCTGAGCTCTTTGTCTGTAGCAGGCTAGGGGACAGGATAAATGTGGTCTGCCTTCTAGTTGTGTCCAGCTTAAATGTTATTTTCATATTTTCATATTAAAACAAGACTTCACTGCAGACTTCTTCTTTCACTTGCTGCTTTTCTGGGCCGGATGCTCTCCTTATTTTCCAAGATAGTCTGTGTTATAGCCAATGAATCTAAGGTAGCTGGCTAAAACAGCCACAGTACTTTCCCTTCTTCTTCTTTTTTTTTTTTTTTTTTGGTTTTTTGAGACAGGGTTTCTCTGTATAGCCCTGGCTGTCCTGGAACTCACTTTGTAGACCAGGCTGGCCTCGAACTCAGAAATCCTCCTGCCTCTGCCTCCCGAGTGCTTTCCCTTCTTATCAGAGGGAATTCTCTCCTCAGGGTAGCCTGGGCTCAGACAGGTGAGCAATGCTGGGCCTTGGCCACTTCACCTGCTCTGGACAATTACACAGCTTAGATCTTAGTCCTCTTGTTTCATCTTCTTCTGTGATCCATTCTGTACTGAGCATCGGGTGTGTGGGACAATGACATTCCCCTCTTCTGCTCTGACATGCCTGTGTTCTGCGAGGTGAACAATGGAAGGGCCTCATGGGGTCAGGATCAGGACCCTGAGTTCTTAGCTCTGCTGCCATCCAGTAGGGGATCTTAAATTCCCTTGTTCTTTCTCCTACAGTTTATTTATTCTTCATTTCAGCTGAGGGGCTTAGAAAATGGACAGTCAAGAAACCTTCCTCAGAATTCCTTAACAACTCTCATCCCCATCGGGAGGTAGCCTGATGCCTTCACTGTAGCTCACAAAGCCCTCATGGTCTGGTTCCTCTTTGCTTTGAGGTCTAAGTTCTCATCCTCTCCTTTAGACTCCACAGTCTAATAATAATGAACATTGTGAAGCTCCCAGAACAGGTCGTTTTCTTTCTCAGTCTCAGACACTGCAGACACTCTCCCTTTGTCCTCATCTCTTTTCCTGTCCCTCCTTCTGAGTCTCAGTTCTTGTGGTTGTCACTTGCTTTGGGAAGCTCAGACTTCACTTCCTAAAGTAACTCTCTGGATCCTTCTTGGTCAGTTTGGTAGCTGCTACTTTCTTAACTTTCTACCATCATGCTACCTTTAATTTGACTTTAATTGGCTCCTAATGGCCTGTTCCCTCATGAGAACTCTTTTTTAAAAAATACCATTTTTTTCACTTTTTGAGATTTAATGTAACTACATTGTTTCTTTGCTTCCATTTCCTCCCTTTCATGTACTTCCTTCACCCCATTCTCTTTCAAATTTATAGCCTCTTTCTTCTTCAATTATTGATATATACATACACATATATATGTATCTTACATATATGTGTATATACATATCTTAAATATATAACCACAGCACATTCAGTCTGTATAATGTTACTTGTATTATGTTTTCAGGATTGCACATCTGGTACTAGATAATGAATCGGTGTGCTCTTCCCTGGGGAAAACCATCTTTCCTGCTTTTAGAATTCCTTAGTTGTCTATAATTCTTTGTGTAGGTTTGAGTCCTGTTTATCGTCCCCCACCCATGTTAGCATGTCTATTGTTGTTCCTGTTCAGTTCATGGTTTTTAAGGTCCTTTTTAGATAGTCATATTCGTGAGGCATGGAAGTAGTGGCTGACATTATAGGAGACCCAATCTCATAATAAACTCCCTGATCCTGTGGCTCATACAGCCCTTCTGACTCCCTCTTCTACCATGATCCCTGAGCCTTAGGTGCAGTTATGTTGTTTATGCATATGGACACTTATACCCAGAGCCAAGTATAGTCCTCACTCCTTATCAAGGAAACTTCTTTTTAACCATGGACAGGGACCATCACAGATGACCACAACCAATCGAAATGCAGAGTTGTGGAGCCCAGTGCCCATTGAGACCTATCCCTAACAGTCTACAAGCTTCTTGCTCTGTAGGTAAGCATGCAATTTGGTTTTGTGGAATCTCTGTGTCTAGAGCTGCACTGTCTGTTCTGGCCATTGCTAGCCAAAGGTGGCTACGGAACACTTGCTATGGCGCCTTTGAATCGAGACATATGGGAAGTACAAAACCTACCCTGGTTTGCAAAGACTGTGTAAAAAAAAATGTAGTTGAGTGTTCTTATTTCTGCCTTTTAATATTGACAACGTGTTGAAATACATCTTAGGATACATGGTTTCAATGAAGACATATATAGCTTGTGTTTGTGGACAGTAGTTCTCTTGAGCTCTGCTGGTCTGGAACATATTGTCAGCCATATCTGCTTGAATAAACAGATGAGTGAATGGATCCACGATGTCTGGCCTCCCAGCTCAGCCTCAGCTCCTTTGTTCCAGGTACAACCCCACAGCTCTCTCAGGCTCAGCTCTCTCAGTTGGGCAGCCTGGCTGTTTGGCGGGGTGGGTCTGTGGACCCCAAAGGATGAAGCAACTGTGGTTTGAATCCCTGTTTTAAGCCTCAGGACTCCTCCTTGCTGGCACATCGTTCACCTGTGCTCACATTTTCACCAAAGTTTAACACAGCCTCTGGAGCAGAACTGAGCAAACTCTATTTCTAACAATTACAACATCCTCTGATACCACAGGGGTGTTTGCTCTTCCGAGCAGCACAGAAGGACATTTCAGGGCTGGAAATCCCTCCGTGTGTTTGAATAGGAAATCAAACAAGATGTACTGATTAGCTTCAGAATTTCCTCAAGAATCTTTTACAAACTGCAAGAACAAAGAACCGCCCGCCCTTTTTCTTTCCTGCAGGGAGATTAAGCTGTAGCTCTCCTTTGTGTGTGGAAGTCTCACCTTTTCCTCCTCCTGCCCTTTGTGGGCTGATTGTATAACTAAATGGGACGGGAAAACATAACAGACCCTGCCTAATCGGAACCAGAATTCCGAATTCTGATTTCTTGAGAAGATCGTGCTTCAAGTAGGCATGGGTGTAGTAAGGACATGGTATTTGGAGGGTAATAAAGCTCTAATCGAATATAATAATTCTTTAGCCTAGCTGACATTTTAAAGCTATGTTTTTCGCACAAGATGGGTTTTAGTTCTTAAAATCACACCCAGTATTTATGTACTGTTCATAAACTCATTTTTTTTTAAAAACAGTGTCTCACTTGGTCCTTATATCTGGTGCCTTTTTTTTTTTTAAGTCTTCTCAGAGTTGCCTGAGCTGGAGGTCTACAGGATCTCTCCCCCTCTATGAATCCCCTCATTATATTTTTAGGTTCATGCGATTCTGTCGGCACTGGGCAGCTAAGGGTCACTATGACCGACATATTAACCCCTTCAATTCTTAGTCTTCATATCACTTGATCCAGCTGAGTCATTTCACAGCTGATCGCTCGCTCTCTCATCCTTGCCATTTCCTCCTTTGGCTCCAAGGACATCACACCTGCCTGGTTTTCCTCTGACCTCACGGGCAACTTCTATCCGCGTCCTGGGCAGAGAATGCTGCACTGCCTGGATTTTTACTCTTAGGCCTTTCCAAATCGCAGATCTCAGATGGTTTTTCTCTCCTATTGATACCCATTACTACTTTCTTTGCATCTCATGGTTTTCAACATCACTGATACAATAAAAATTCTTCAGTCTTTATTATGTGCACAGGTCTCTCCTATTTCCAGAATTATATTTAATACTTACATATTATCTGTCCTTGGATATCTAAAAAGCCATCTCCAACTTTACACTCCAAAGAAGAGCATCTGGACCTCCTCCTCTGAGCAGGCTCCTTTTGTGGTCTCTGTGTCAATTGACAACTTCCTTCTTCTGTTTGCTAAGTGCAAGTACCTCAGCATTTCCCTGAATCCAGTTATCCTTTCCCGTTCCACCTCCTCCTTTTCTTTCTTCCTTCCTTCCTTTCTTTCTTCCTTTCTTTCTTTCTTCCTTCCTTTCTTTCTTTCTTTCTTTCTTTCTTTCTTTCTTTCTTTCTTTCTCTCTCTCTCTCTCTCTCTCTCTCTCTCTCTCTCTCTTTCTCTCTTTCTTCGACTATAATTTTTGTCAAGTGCCATCCAGAATAGGTGTTGTTGTCAGGGTTGTTTCCACAGTGGGCCACATGTCCACCTTGTCTGAAACTCCGTCATCCCCTGCTATGATTAGTTCAATAGCCCCTACCCCAGTTTCCTGCTTTGATTTCTACTCAGTAGTGTCTGTTCCCAACAGAGCAGATCCAACCATTGTTGATCCAACTTGCTTCTCTACAGTTTCCACACACCCAGAGCAAGAACCAAAATCCTCATAAGGGCATTGAAGGTGACTGCTGACTTCAGACCACTCTCCTCCACCTCATTTCATGGCTGCCTTGCTGTCCAGGGATATGCATTTGCTTTTTTTTGACGGGGGAGGGGGCTGTACTTTCTCTTCAGACAGTCTGGTGTTTTTTCCCTCCCTCCCTCCCTCCCTCCCTCCCTCCCTCCCTCCCTCCTCTCTCCCAGCACTCCAGTGGCTCCTTGCAGAGATGTTCCCTGACTATCCTATTTTGACATGCAGCCCTGCCTGCTATACCCCCTCCCTCCTATCCCTCCTTTATTCACTTTGCATGGCATTTACTTCACTCCCTTATGCCTATCAGCCCCACAAAAGCAGAACTCTGTGGTTCTGTCGCTATATCCCCCAGCCCCTAGAAGAATCCCTAGTATACAGAGCACATATCAAATGTTTGCAAATGTTGCATCAAATGAACAGTTAGGTTCTTTTAAAAATCAAATTTGCTTATTTTTTCTTCCACTCTATGAATGAAGGGCCTGGGTACTCAATAAAATCCAAAGCGCATATACATCCCAACGGAACCATAATCTAGCATAGACATAGTAAAATAGAAGTGTTTGTCCTAGGGATAGAAGGGGAGGTGTGGGGTCAGGATGGGGCATAGGCTATTTGTATTTGGTAATTGTCGGTCTAATCATCAGAGGCTTGGAACAAAGCAATAAGCCTTAAAAAATTCAGGTTAGTGTTGTACAGCTGTACTTATTTAAAAATAATCTTATAAAATTTTCATGATGACTTCAAAGCCATAGCTATTCTAAGTACAGTAGCAAGATTTGCATACACCAAGAAAATATGAAAGCATGTAATATCATTATATAACATCAGAAAGGCAAAAATTTTCATAGTGTGATTAAATTAGAGGAGCCTCTGGCACTGACATTACAGTATTTCTGGATCCCTGAGGTCCTAACAGTGAGTTATCAACTGTTGCTTGATGGGCACAGGTGCCAGCAATATGCACTCTTTTGATTTTACGGTACTCAGACTGGGTTTTGATGATACTGATTAGAATGTATGATGGACATGTTTCAAGTCAAATTTGGGGATCTTTTTCCTCCTGTAGAAACCTTCTTAATCCCCCCAGAATGAATTAGATTCACCTCAGTACATTCAGATCACCTTCATGGGCAGGATGTCTGCAAGCCACACAAGGCTCCATGTCTAAAGGACTCTTGCCCTTGGTCTAAGGCTTTGCTGTCAGTGACCTAAATTTCTTAATCCTTTTGAGCAGGGGCTACATACTTTTCTATTTTTCTCTGTGCTCGACAAGAGCCAAGTCATTCCAGTAAACGTTGGCCGGGCCAGCTAAGGAGTGCTCAGCATGGACCAGGGTAGACGAGCCAATGGCCTCCCAACATAATCGCACACAAGGCTGAATTATTTGATAGTTTTGTAAAATTTACTTGTAAAACTTTCCTGCACATGTTTGGATACTGCTTCATTTAATGATTCATTAACTTTTGTTCCATTTAAATAACAGGTTTAAAATTGGTTTCCTGGTGGTGACTGTTGTTTCCAGAACTTATGAACCTGAGGGTTTGTTACAGACCCTGTTATACCTGAAGTATGTTTCTCACATCTTGCTATTCTCCTGAGGAGAGAAGGGAACATTCAATATACAAATTATCGTGTTTTTTTTTTTTAAAGAAAAAGTCTAGTTCTGATTTGAAATCTTAATACAACCATTGAGTACCCAAGGCTAGTCCTATCACTGCACCCAGCTCATCAACAAGGGTGGAGAGCAGGAACTGTTGACATCTGTGTGTGTGTCAGCTAGAGGGACTGACGCACACAGCCTCAGCTCACCATGCTCATGAGGGATATCATGTTTGTGGTCATGGTATCTTCTTTCCTCCACAAAGGAACCCTAAACAGAGACATTGCTGTGAAAATCTCTTTATCTTTAAGGTGTGGACATCAAATAAATTGCATGTGATTGCTTTTGGAGATATAACTCTTAACATGATACATTTACTTGATCTCAAATATCATCGATGTGCTTTTACGATAAGCTTTTTGAGACAGAGCTAGAGTCTCATTTCATCTTGATGCTCTTTAGAGAAAACTTCCATAGAATTTAACACTTGTGAAGGAATTTTAGTTTGAAGCCCAGTGACAGCAAGCCAGCTGGTTAGCTAACTCTTCTCTTATGGGGCACTGGTGTCACTTGGCTTTCTGGAACTCTTCAGTGCCCTCTCCACTACAGAGCCTGAGGAGGCTTGCTCTGGTGTCGTACTTCCATGGAATTGCAGCGTGAGCCACAAATGTGCTTAAAGAAAGTTTTTAACAACCGCATGAAAGTGATAATATATAAAATTAATTTTAATATATATTAATATTGATATTGATAATATTACATACACATATCACTTTAGACTAGCATATTTCAGGTCTTCAAACACCATATATATCTAGTGGTTACCATTTTCTGAAGCCCAGGCCTGAGATGTTATTTTGAAATTGCGAATATTTTCCCTTTTCACCACATTTACTTGTTCCTAAATACATTCAGTGAAGAATTTTGACATCTTGGTTAGATTTAGTATTTGTAGACTGTCTGGGTTTTTACCTGCTAAATCAAAGTGCCACAGAGTTGGTGGCTTATTAACTTTGGAAATTTACCCATAATTCTAGTGGTTGGGATTGGAAATTGTTGCAAGTTGCATTTGGAGAGTTTTCCTCCTGTAGAAACTTCCTTAACACTCCCAGAATCAATTATATTCACCTCAGTGCACTTGGATCACCTTCATAGGCAGGAGGTCTCCAAATCACACAAGGCCCCACATATAGAAGGTTCTCATACTTGGTTTATATAAGTTCAGATTTAGGTGGAGGCCTCCTCTGTCTTCAAGGGTTTGATGCCTTCTTACATCAAAGAAAGAGGTAGCAAGAGGGCCAGAGACCTCTTTGGACCTTTTATTTTATTTGTAAGTAATGGTATTATTCTCCCACCATGAAGGCTCTGCCCTTATGACTGAATTATTACCTCTCCAATACCTGCCTTCTAATATCATTATAATTGTGATTTGAATTTTAACATAAGAATTTTGGTGAATGTATATACATTCTGTCCATAACACAGATCTGTAGATGACCTTGTCAAGAAAACTGTGGAGACAGAAAAGCAAAGGGCATGTTTAGTAGTTTGGGTCTGGAATGTTCTCTTAAAAACCACATGTTCAGTGTTCATTTCCTCAGCTTGGACTTACTGGAAGGTGCTTGAAACATTAAAAGAGGAAGCCCAGTGGGAACTTTACATTATTTGGGGTGTATCCTTCAAGGTAGTGTGGGACAATAGTGTCCTCTAATGTTTGCTAGTGGCAATGAGAGCAAGCAAGTCTCTCTACTGTAGACTCCCTGCCACAATGTGCTTTCTTCCAACAAGTCCCAAAGCAACAGTGACTGACACTTTTGAAGCCATCTGCCAAAGGAGCCTTTCCTCTTTCATTATGACTTTCTCAAGTATTTCGTTATAGCAATGGATGTTTGACTAAATATGAAGAGTCTAAAGAGACTAAATCTCTTGGTCGCAACATCTCACGGATCCAGGAAGAATTTGTGTCTTCCTCACAGTGAGGAGAGCGTATGGTTAGGTGTGTGCAATCAGCTGTGAAGAAAACAGGTCTTGCTAAGAATGCAGATGGCATTACTCAGGTGGCTTGATGTGAGGAAATCAGAGCTTTAGCAATGGGGACAGTGAGTAAGAATAGAAAAGAGTTTACTTCTGGTTGGAGAAGCCAACTTACCTGGTCTTTGAGGAAAATCCAGTTCACACTATCCAGAAAGTATGTGAAGCTCTGGAATATAGGAGAGCTGAAGTAAAGGAGTGTTTCAATGCAGTCTGAAGATGGCAAGAGGAATTTCAGAGTCTTGGCTCTAGATCTCTGGGCAGAGTCCAGCTTTGGCTATAGAAAGGTGATGTCTCCTTAGTGAATCCTTCAAGGTGATACTGGATTTTTCCTGATAGAAATTCTCCTGAACACCACTGTACTTCTTTTGTGTAAAATACCACAGTGGAGGATGTAAAATTCCATATTTTCCTTACAAAATAACATTTTTTTAACCTCAATATACCTGTTCTCCTTTGCCAGTTGAGCAGAAGTTTGCACTGGTTTCCATTATTGCTTTTAAAAGCTAATGGTTTTTTTTTTTGGTGTTTTGTTAATATTTTGTAATTTTTTTCTACAATTGAAAAATGTAAGGATTTCATTGAAATTTGTAATCTGGTGTTTGCATATTCTACATTATGATAGGATAGCTAAATCTAGATAGATTCTGGTATAGGAAGGTCTGTATAGGAGATGTTGGTTTGAGGAGGTCTACATTAGACTGAGGAACAGTGGCCCAAGAATAAGTTTGACCCAAGCATGAGTTCTGAGGTCTGACTGCACATGACTTCCAGGGCATAGGCAAATCATGACCCTGGAGAGAATTCAGGTGCTCAACATTTACCCGTGTTACTAAAGGTTCTGGCTTCAAATTCACTCCCCTTCCTTCAACACTGATATAAACAATGTGTGTTTTCTCCCTCACAACCCTTATTCAATCAACTCATTCATTCATTCATTCATTCATTCATTCATTCATTCGGTATTTTTCTTAGTATGCACTTATTGATTATCAAGAAATAGGATTGGTTTAGGTGCTGGAGATTCATTCACACAAGGATCTTCTTTCTTTAGACATTTGACATGTGGATAGTTCTTGGTTAATCCACCCACTCAGGTCTCCATGGTCTGTTTAGTAATTTCAGAATTTCAACAATTGGCATTGTGTTCAGTTTGTTTAGTCCCTTAGAGGGACTGTTGAAAATTACTAGACACTTTATTTAGAAAATGTATGTTTTCCCTTTCTTTGTTTTTCCTTCCTTCCTTCCTTCCTTCCTTCCTTCCTTCCTTCCTTCCTTCCTTCCTTCCTTCCTTCCTTCCTTCCTTCCCTTCCTTCCTTTCCTTCTTTTTTCCTTCCTTTTCTCCTTTCTTACTCTTTTTCTCCCTCTTCCCTCCTTTCTCTCTTTCCTGTGTGTGTGTGTGTGTGTGTGTGTGTGTGTGTGTGTGTGTGTGTGTGCATGCGTGTTCATGTATGTGCAAACTAGAGGTCAATCTATGTTATCATTTCTCAGTGCTGTACATGTCTTGTTTTGAGTCAGTCTCTCACTGGCCTGAAACTCTCCAAGTGGCTAGGAGGGATGGCCACTGAGCTTCAGATTTCATCTGTCTCCACCAGCCCAGCACTGAGGTTAAGTTTTTTTTTTTTTTTCTTTAGCACTCACAATAGGATATGCATCTCCATGGACTGGGCTCTAGTGCACTTATTAACAAAAGGCTGCTTTTCAGAACGAGTGAATGCTGTCTTTTGTACTTGGTTGTTGGTATTACTAACAAGGTTTGGTTATTTCCAGGGATGTAAACAACCCACATGGAAATGGTCACCTAAACCCAGTCTCTATTGTCAATCTATAGACTAAACCTCATCTCTGTTGTCCTTGTATGCATTATGTACTCTTTAGGCATCTCTTTTGGATAGCATGTGAAAGTGAGTTTGGCACTTTATTTTTTAATGATAGGAGGATTAAATTGAAGTGATATCTACTTGAATCTCTTCCTCATATGTTGCACCTGCTCAGGAAATACAGCTTTGGGGAGTATCCCAATAAGTGCATAAATAATAGCTTTCAAGCTGTCAGTGAGGAATGCTGTGCGTGAATTTCAGTGACCCCTTATGCTAAGGGGAATCCAAGTTGGGCTACATTTTTATAAATAAAACAATGCTGGCTTTGAAGCCCTGCTAATTCTCTCATACTTTTGAGACTGTCAAATAAGAAGAAGCTTGTTGTTTCTGATAACAAAGGTGTTTGCAGAGGAGCTCATCAAATGATTATTATTAATAATCTCATTCACCTCCGTAGTGACTGCGAAAACACATAAGCTCCGATGGTTTATGCAACCTTTTGTACCTCCGTAGGTCCTTGTTTCGCAGAAGATTCGTACTACCCTACGACGAAGAGAACCGATTCAGTGGGGACACGACCCGTCTCGACGACGGTCCCAAGACACCCGACGTTGGGGAGACCATTCCCCAGAAGATCTCCTAAGTCTACAGAAGCCTTCAAAGGTAGCCATGACAACAGGCAGCCATCGTTAATGAGATTTTTTTTTTCTGACAAGGAATCCAACATCTTTTTTTGAAAACAGGGATAAGGAAAGCTAATTATAGTTGCAGGCAGGGGCTACTAGCAAATGAGAATGGATTTTACCCTTTGTTTCGGTGGGAATCTGGAGGAAGAAGGGACCAGAGATGGGAGACAGAGGCATGATCTCTTCTGAACATCCCATATTCATAGCATTCAATCTTAGTATAATGGAGTCAGTACACCGGTTTTCTTTCTCGCAAATGTCCTATGCTTTCTCTGTCTTGGGCTACGCATTGGAGAGACTAGAACATTTTGTGAAAGGAGCCAAGGCTGAATGACTTCCAACAGGGAATAATGAATTTCACAGTCCACATCCTGTTTCAATAGAGAGTTCCCAGAAGGAAAAAAAAAGGGACATCTAGTTCAATTTGAATATTAAACTGACAGCATTTATTTTATTATAAATATATCCCAAATATGCATAGGGCCTACTGATGCTAAAACCAATTTGTTGCTTATTGATGTTTTAACATGAAACTGTGTTTAGGGAACAATAAGAGACATATGAACTTAAAAATAGTTTCTTACTCTTTGAACAGCTAGCCTTGAGTCCATTGTCTCTGGCCTTGTCCTTCATCACAGATATCCTTTTGATGGATGTTAGGTAGATGATGTTGTTTCTGGAAATGCGTCCCTGTCCTTCCTAGGTTTCCTTTAGCTGCTTCCAATCCCATGTTCCATGGACCAGGTATAACATTGGCCTGAGTAGATACTCTCAGATGACTTGACAAAGGTGCTTCAGCATGGGTAGCGGTGAAGGCAGCACCATCAGCCTGGGTGATGAGATCAAGTGAATTCTGAAATTCTGGATACTCTTAGTGGTATGGCTGCTCAGTCCCTGTACGTCAGGGGAGACAGTCCAAGCGTGCTTTGGGGGTACTTAAATGCATAGATTGGCTTTTATTTTGCTTCCTCCCTCTCCCAATCTCTTCTTTCTTCTTTCCAATCTCCTGCTTGCATTTCTTCCTGCCTACCTCTTCCCTTAAGGATAGGATTCACACACTAGGCTCCTCACACGAGCACCATGTTGATATGGAGAGTTCATGGAGCTTATGAGGTTAAGCTGTGAAAGAACCCCACAAACCAGGCTCTTCCAAATGCTCCTGGCATGGGCCGAGGATCATCTCAGCCTGCCTTTCTTTTTCTTTTCTTTTTTTTTTAAAGATTTATTTTATTTTATTATATGCAAGTACACTGTAGCTGTCCTCAGACACTCCAGAAGAGGGAGCCAGATCTTGTTACGGATGGCTGTGAGCCACCATGTGGTTGCTGGGATTTGAACTTATCACCTTCGGAAGAGCAGTCGGGTGCTCTTACCTGCTGAGCCATCTCACCAGCCCCCAGCCTGCCTTTCTTGTTTCAAACTCCATAACCTTACATAATAATCCGGGCTTTTGAAAATGAAACATGAGACTGGAAGAACCTTGACATTTGTATAGTACTTTAAAGCATCCAAGCAACTTTCAAGATACCATTTCACCAAATCCTATTAATTTAGGGATTGTTAGAACTATAGAGAGGCAAAATGATATGGCCAAGGCCACCGACTCCTGAATGACAGAGCTAGGTTTTAACATTAAGGCCAATACATTTTTCCCTCTTCAGAGAAGAAAGCCAAGGTCACAGAGGTATACACAATGACCCAGCACAGGGCTAGGTCAACTGGGTAACATAGAAGGCATTCTAGCAACTCACTAGTGTGAAAAATGATCTGTGAGTCCTAAATACCTGGCTAGCCTAGACAGAGTGGGTAGCAAAGAGGTCAGAGAAATCCTTCTGTTGGGCTACTTTGGTTGGTTTGGGAGCAATACCCTGACCTGGAGGAATAATCCACAGGCCACCTGGGTCCCTTGTTCAGTTGGGCTACTTCTTTTCCTTTAGAAGCACAGAGTGCAGAGTCCTGTGTGGATTTCTAGAGAACAAAGTCTTGGTGGGGTTGTTGAAAGAACTTGGTATAGAAGGATATAAGGCAAGGGGCAGGCCAGAGCTGACCTGGGCGGCAGGCAGGTTCTGAAGGCTTCTTCTTCAGACATTTTAGACGAAAGTTGTAGTCTCTAAACTGAGCCCATAACACTCTCTCTGTGGAAAACAGAATTCCTTAAAATGGGAGCAAACACCCAGAAGTCATTTCTAGCAGAAGGACAAAGGTTACTTTTTTTTTTCTAGGAGCCTCCAAACTCTGTCTCATCTACAAAGACTACTTTGATTCTGTCTCCTTCAAGGAAGTATCAAGTTAGAAATGAGATATTGGCTTGAAGAAATTTATGTGAGTTAATATTTGTTGATGGGGGTAGGGTGGGGTGGGGTGGGGTGAATCTGTATCTGTATCACAGAGTGGGGCTTGGTACAAGGTATGGACAGGACTCAGGTTGCAGATGTCCCGACCCTCCTAGGGTGGGTCACATGTTCCCATGGCTACTTCCTCTTTCTTCACACACTGGCCATGGGGAAATCCCCACTGGGAGCTATAAGAAGCCCTGGGGCTCTGCGAAGAAGCTAGCATCTTAACTTAGAAGGCAAGATGAGTTACAGCCTTCTCTTCCTCCTGGCCCTTCAGTTCTGCCTTGGCTCTGCCTCCAGGACAAGTCTGACCTCTACACATCCCCTGGAATTGACCACAACTCCAACATCACCCCAGGCTACAGCTGCCTGGTTGCCTCCAGGAGGCACATCATGGGAAGAAGGTGGTACTGTATCTCAGGTGAGGGAGTTGCTTGGTGTGGGTGAGCTCTGTTCAATTTCCTTCTGCTCACTTTTTGGGGGACCTGAATACAATTTCATGGTTGACTAGACCTGGGCACTTTAAAGGATTTATGACTCTTTCTGTTCACTGGAGATGCCAGGAAAATGAATTAAAACCTGGGTGAAGTAATTAAATTGTTAGCAGGAGAGACAACAGCCCAGTTTTCTAGCTAATGTATTTGGGAAAGGGCATGTTCTAAAGAGGTTCGAGACCCAGGATGACCTGTAGAATCAGTGGTGAGGAGACTCTTAAAATCCAGAATCCTTGGTTCTACCCTGTACTCGGGCATTTAAAAAGTGTCCAGTTGATTCTAATACGCTGTCTGGGATGAGAGATTCAGAAAAGGGATACCCAGAGTTGTCACTCCAGCCACTCCAATTGATTTGCTGCTCAGAGGTAGCCTTCTGGGCATAAACAACACACTCTGAGGGAGTGAGACTCTCCAGGCACATCTAGAGCCTTGCCAGTTCCTCTGCCCCTAGTTTATAAGGAAGATGGGTGATGGAACCGAGGCCATGGAATGGTCAGTAAAGCACCTTCCACACCAGCACCTGTGTTTCTAGCTCCCGCCTAGGAAGCCAGCAAGGGGGCACTCATCTGCAACCCCAGCACTGATTGGAGGAGGCAGACACAGGAGGATCCCTGGGGCTTACTTGTCAACCATTCTAGCAAGTTGGTGAGCTCTGTATTCAGTGATAGAGTTTATCTCCAGAAAAATTAAGTCACAAGTAGTAGAGAAAGACATATACTCTCTCTCTTCACACACACACACACACACACACACACACACACACACACACATGCACATATGCATACACACACAAGCACATACACATGTACACATATATACATATATGCATTTATAATACATACATCAGTTATAAGAAGAGGAATTATTAATCTTGAGAAAACAACACTGTATGTGGACATTTCCCAAGAGAATTCTTTTCAACGTTTGTTTGTTTGTTTGTTTGTTTGTTTGTTTGTTTAAAATATGGAATTGCTGGGGCTATTTCCAATGCCAAACAACTGCAGCAGTAAAATGAACAAAGCGTCCATGTTTCACAGGGATCAGCCCGGAGAGGCTGCCCGATGTACAATGCTTGGTTTGCCTGATTCTTTGGGGGTGAGAACTCTTTGGATTTCCTTTAAAAAATAAATAGAGGCACGAAGGAGCTGCAGGATGTGGGACAGGAAACAGTTGTCCACTTTACCTCTGGGCCTATATATATATATATATATATATATATATATATATATATATATACACACACTATTTTTTAAATTGGTTATTTTATTTATTTACATTTCAAATGTTAACTCCCTTCTCAGTTTCCCCTTCACAACCCCCCTATCCCACCCTCCTTCCCCTGCTTCTATGAGGGTGTCCCTCATCCACCTGCCTACTCCCGCCTCCCTGCCCTCACATTCCCCTATGCTGGGGCATCAAGCTTTCACAGGACCAAGGGCTTCCCCTCCCATTGATCCCAGATAAGGCTATCCTCTGCTACATATGAAGCTGGAGCCACGGGTCCCTCTATGTGCACTCTTTGGTTGGTGATTTAGTCCGAGGGAGCTCTGGGGGTCTGGTTGGTTGATATTGTTGTTCTTCCTATGGGGTTGCAAACCCCTTCAGCTCCTTCAGTTCTTCCCCTAACTCCTCCATTGGGGTCCTTGTGCTCAGTTCAATGGTGGGTTGCAAGCATCTGCCTCTGTCTTGGTCAGGCTTTCTGCAGGAGTCCTAATCCACAAAACTTCCCAGGTTGTTCTTGCTGAGGGTGACTCGTGCTTGAGGGCTCCTAACTCCTCAAAGCGTATCCTTCAGAACTACTAGGCATTTCATTCAGAGATCCTCTAGCCAGCCACTTTCACGAACTTGTCTGAGTGGAAGGGTAAGTAGGAAAAGAGGAGGGAGGGGGTATTTACATTAGTTTCTTTAAAAATCTGGGACAATGAAAATGTGATCAACAAATGGTTTGGATGGGACCCAGAGGAAAAGGGCATCTGTAATACCCAGTGAATGCCTAATGGATGCCAAGACGAGGTTAATACAGAATGCATTTTATTTAACCCCTAAGAGTCAGGTAAGAGTAAAGGTCCCATTTTAGAGTAAATCTGATGCTTACTCTGGTGAGGAGTCATTGACTTAGAGTCCCCTGGGACGTTACCTCCCCAGATCAGTCCATTCATACACTTTTAGTAGTTTCATTCAGGTTTTAACTCATTTCAAAGGAGCCTGCTGTGAAAACCATCCTCTTGCATGCAGCTTTCTGTATTTCCAGGGTACAGCTGAAAATTGTCTTTAAAAGGGGATCAAGTTTAGAGAATCACAGTCATACTGGCTTCTCCGTAGCCAAAAATCTTATCTTGGGGGTACTAAACAATTTCTGGGGACAATCAGAATGGGCTATTTTATTTCTGTTAGATGTAGTTTAACAATAATAATTTGTCACANTAGTTGGCCATCAGTGGGAAGAGAGGCCCCTTGGTTATGCAGACTTTATTTGCCCCAATACAGGGGAACGCCGGGGCCAGGGGGTGGGAGCGGGTGGGTAGGGTAGCAGGGCCGGGAGGGGGGAGGATATAGGGAACTTTCTGGATAACACTTGAAATGTAAATGAAGAAAATATCTAATAAAAGTTGAAAAAAAAAGATTTATTTTATTTTATTATATGCAAGTACACTGTAGCTGTCCTCAGACACTTCAGAAGAGGGAGCCAGATCTTGTTACGGATGGCTGTGAGCCACCATGTGGTTGCTGGGATTTGAACTTATCACCTTCGGAAGAGCAGTCGGGTGCCCTTACCTGCTGAGCCATCTCACCAGCCCCCAGCCTGCCTTTCTTGTTTCAAACTCCATAACCTTACATAATAATCCGGGCTTTTGAAAATGAAACATGAGACTGGAAGAACCTTGACATTTGTATAGTACTTTAAAGCATCCAAGCAACTTTCAAGATACCATTTCACCAAATCCTATTAATTTAGGGATTGTTAGAACTATAGAGAGACAAAATAATATGCCCAAGGCCACCAACTCTTGAGTGACAGAGCTAGGTTTTAACATTAAGGCCAATACATTTTTCCCTCTTCAGAGAAGAAAGCCAAGGTCACAAAGGTATACACAATGACCCAGCACAGGGCTAGGTCAACTGGGTAACATAGAAGGCATTTTAGCAACTCACTAGTGTGAAAAGTGATCCGTGAGTCCTAAATACCTGGCTAGCCTAGACAGAGTGGGTAGCAAAGAGGTCAGAGAAATCCTTCTGTTGGGCTACTTTGGTTGGTTTGGGAGCAATACCCTGACCTGGAGGAATAATCCACAGGCCACCTGGGTCCCTTGTTCAGTTGGGCTATTTCTTTTCCTTTAGAAGCACAGAGTGCAGAGTCCTGTGTGGATTTCTAGAGAACAAAGTCTTGGTGGGGTTGTTGAAAGAACTTGGTATAGAAGGATATAAGGCAAGGGGCAGGCCAGAGCTGACCTGGGCGGCAGGCAGGTTCTGAAGGCTTCTTCTTCAGACATTTTAGACGAAAGTTGTAGTCTCTAAACTGAGCCCATAACACTCTCTCTGTGGAAAACAGAATTCCTTAAAATGGGAGCAAACACCCAGAAGTCATTTCTAGCAGAAGGACAAAGGTTACTTTTTTTTTTTCTAGGAGCCTCCAAACTCTGTCTCATCTACAAAGACTACTTTGATTCTGTCTCCTTCAAGGAAGTATCAAGTTAGAAATGAGATATTGGCTTGAAGAAATTTATGTGAGTTAATATTTGTTGATGGGGGTAGGGTGGGGTGGGGTGGGGTGAATCTGTATCTGTATCACAGAGTGGGGCTTGGTACAAGGTATGGACAGGACTCAGGTTGCAGATGTCCCGACCCTCCTAGGGTGGGTCACATGTTCCCATGGCTACTTCCTCTTTCTTCACACACTGGCCATGGGGAAATCCCCACTGGGAGCTATAAGAAGCCCTGGGGCTCTGCGAAGAAGCTAGCATCTTAACTTAGAAGGCAAGATGAGTTACAGCCTTCTCTTCCTCCTGGCCCTTCAGTTCTGCCTTGGCTCTGCCTCCAGGACAAGTCTGACCTCTACACATCCCCTGGAATTGACCACAACTCCAACATCACCCCAGGCTACCGCTGCCTGGTTGCCTCCAGGAGGCACATCATGGGAAGAAGGTGGTACTGTATCTCAGGTGAGGGAGTTGCTTGGTCTGGGTGAGCTCTGTTCAATTTCCTTCTGCTCACTTTTTGGGGGACCTGAATACAATTTCATGGTTGACTAGACCTGGGCACTTTAAAGGATTTATGACTCTTTCTGTTCACTGGAGATGCCAGGAAAATGAATTAAAACCTGGGTGAAGTAATTAAATTGTTAGCAGGCGAGACAACAGCCCAGTTTTCTAGCTAATGTATTTGGGGAAGGGCATGTTCTAAAGAGGTTCTCGACCCAGGATGACCTGTAGAATCAGTGGTGAGGAGACTCTTAAAATCCAGAATCCTTGGTTCTACCCTGTACTCGGGCATTTAAAAAGTGTCCAGTTGATTCTAATACGCTGTCTGGGATGAGAGATTCAGAAAAGGGAAACCCAGAGTTGTCACTCCAGCCACTCCAATTGATTTGCTGCTCAGAGGTAGCCTTTTGGGCATAAACAACACACTCTGAGGGAGTGAGACTCTCCAGGCAACATCTGGAGCCTTGCCAGTTCCTCTGCCCCTAGTTTATAAGGAAGATGGGTGATGGAACCGAGGCCATGGAATGGTCAGTAAAGCACCTTCCACACCAGCACCTGTGTTTCTAGCTCCCGCCTAGGAAGCCAGCAAGGGGGCACTCATCTGCAACCCCAGCACTGATTGGAGGAGGCAGACACAGGAGGATCCCTGGGGCTTACTTGTCAACCATTCTAGCAAGTTGGTGAGCTCTGTATTCAGTGATAGATTTTATCTCCAGAAAAATTAAGTCACAAGTAGTAGAGAAAGACATATACTCTCTCTCTTCACACACACACACACACACACACACACACACACACGCACACACATGCACATATGCATACACACACAAGCACATACACATGTACACATATATACATATATGCATTTATAATACATACATCAGTTATAAGAAGAGGAATTATTAATCTTGAGAAAACAACACTGTATGTGGACATTTCCCAAGAGAATTCTTTTCAACCTTTGTTTGTTTGTTTGTTTGTTTGTTTAAAATATGGAATTGCTGGGGCTATTTCCAATGCCAAACAACTGCAGCAGTAAAATGAACAAACAAAGCGTCCATGTTTCACAGGGATCAGCCCGGAGAGGCTGCCCGATGTACAATGCTTGGTTTGCCTGATTCTTTGGGGGTGAGAACTCTTTGGATTTCCTTTAAAAAATAAATAGAGGCACGAAGGAGCTGCAGGATGTGGGACAGGAAACAGTTGTCCACTTTACCTCTGGGCATATATATATATATATATATATATATACATATATATATATATACACTATTTTTTAAATTGGTTATTTTATTTACATTTCAAATGTTAACTCCCTTCTCAGTTTCCCCTTCACAACCCCCCATCCCACCCTCCTTCCCCTGCTTCTATGAGGGTGTCCCTCATCCACCTGCCTACTCCCGCCTCCCTGCCCTCACATTCCCCTATGCTGGGGCATCAAGCTTTCACAGGACCAAGGGCTTCCCCTCCCATTGATCCCAGATAAGGCTATCCTCTGCTACATATGAAGCTGGAGCCACGGGTCCCTCTATGTGCACTCTTTGGTTGGTGATTTAGTCCTCTGGGGGTCTGGTTGGTTGATATTGTTATTCTTCCTATGGGGTTGCAAACCCCTTCAGCTCCTTCAGTTCTTCCCCTAACTCCTCCATTGGGGTCCTTGTGCTCAGTTCAATGTGGGTTGCAAGTATCTGCCTCTGTCTTGGTCAGGCTTTCTGCAGGAGTCCTAATCCACAAAACTTCCCAGGTTGTTCTTGCTGAGGGTGACTCGTGCTTGAGGGCTCCTAACTCCTCAAAGCGTCGTATCCTTCAGAACGACTAGGCATTTCATTCAGAGATCCTCTAGCCAGCCACTTTCACGAACTTGTCTGAGTGGAAGGGTAAATAGGAAAAGAGGAGGGAGGGGGTATTTACATTAGTTTCTTTAAAAATCTGGGACAATGAAAATGTGATCAACAAATGGTTTGGATGGGACCCAGAGGAAAAGGGCATCTGTAATACCCAGTGAATGCCTAATGGATGCCAAGACGAGGTTAATACAGAATGCATTTTATTTAACCCCTAAGAGTCAGGTAAGAGTAAAGGTCCCATTTTAGAGTAAATCTGATGCTTACTGTGGTGAGGAGTCATTGACTTAGAGTCCCCTGGGATGTTACCTCCCCAGATCAGTCCATTCATACACTTTTAGTAGTTTCATTCAGGTTTTAACTCATTTCAAAGGAGCCTGCTGTGAAAACCATCCCCTTGCATGCAGCTTTCTGTATTTCCAGGGTACAGCTGAAAATTGTCTTTAAAAGGGGATCAAGTTTAGAGAATCACAGTCATACTGGCTTCTCCGTAGCCAAAAATCTTATCTTGGGGGTACTAAACAATTTCTGGGGACAATCAGAATGGGCTATTTTATTTCTGTTAGATGTAGTTTAACAATAATAATTTGTCACAATGGTTCACTACCAATCAAAATCCAGCATTTTGGTGTAACATCATTAGCTGCAATAATAGAAAATAAAATACCAGTGAAGGAACAGAGGAATTCAAAGTGCCCACTGTCTAGTAAGAAGGCAAATATTTAAAAGTAGGTAAGAACTAGTAGTTAAATTGTACTTAGAGGCTTCAATTTCCTTCCTTGTTTGCTTATCTGCCTGGGGTGAGTGAGTCAGGCTCCAACCTCCTTTTTATAGTGGACCAGGTGTCAATTCCACTATAAACCTAATTTTCTAGGGCTGGCTGTCAGCTTGATGAGCTTGTTGGAAAGTAGTGGAAAACCCTTTTATAACTGTCATTGAGCAAGTTCCAAACGTATCATTTTCTGTACTTCTGAAATGTGGAGTACCATTATTTTATGTCGTGAATCTTTGTGGGCACTTAGACTTGGCTGCTAATTAGAGCCAATTGCGATCTTAAATCACCAATGTGAGTCACACCGTCTGCTGGAGGGCTCACAACGACGTACATGCCTCCGAAGAAGTGGCCGCTTCCTCTCACAGATGACAGGAAGGCTCCTCAGAATCGCTGGCAGCGTTGGAACCACAGTGGTCTGGGTGCCTTTGCCTTCAGGGAATGAAGTTGTTGGAAAAGTCCCTAGGGCATTCAGAATGAAAGTGAGCCTGATTGAGCCAGAATTGGTCTTAATCAGCTTTTAATTCCAGAGCATGGATATTATAGACCTTAGTAACTGTTAACTGAATACATACCAAGTGCGAAGTTGGTAGTACAGTCGTTCTTGTGGGGCGCACGGAGTTCTCCTTGCCCTCCACAAGGGGATCATGCATCCTTTCAAAGGCCAAGAGGACAAGCACTTGTCGGTGCGTCCCATTCCCACGTTTCACTCACGTAGTTTAAGCATTCACTGCAGAGAGACTCATCACCATTAGCTTCATTGTCTTTGAATTCCAGGAGCAGAAATATCTCTAATGGGAGACACTGATCAAACTTATGGACCATTTTGATGTCAGCCGAGCACGCTGAGCTGATGATAAGCAGCATGGAGTCCACAGCGGTGGGACAGAGATGTTCAATAGAAGCCAGAGGAATGGCTGTCAGCAAGGCTCATAATTATTTGCGTGTCTTTCAGGTGAACTTCAGGACTGAAAGTTGCCAGCCTGTGGCTCCCTAGTTGATTGTCTAGAGACTGTTTGATGATGTCCCCTGTTTCTGGAGCTGACAGAGCTTCTCGGAGAACTCTAGGAATGGTCCACCCTGTCTTGTGAAGCTAATTAACCTCCTCTTGTCAATGCAATTTAAGATCTCTTCTTTGCTAGATAGTTATTATAATAAGGCATCTCTTCAAAAGCTTGTAAAAAGACTTGGCATACCTATGTTAGAGTCTTTCTGTCTTTAGATGGAGTGATAGATCTGAGTCTAAGAGGATCCAGCCACTCTGACGGACTCCTGGTGTGTATTCTCCAGTCCTTATTCATTCTTCGCAAAGACCCTCCCCCTCCCCACTCTAACACCTTGCTCCATGTGCAGCACAGGCTTGTCTTATGTTTTAGTCCCTGCTCCCTAGGACAGAGGGATCTGATTTGACAAGAAAGGCCAATGTCAAGAATTTTCCTGGGATGGAGGGCTGGTAAGGGGACACAGTAGAAGTTAAAGTGATTGCAAACACAGGGAATTGAGCTCGATCCCCAGAACCCCAAATTTAAAAGCCAGGTGAGGTGGTGTGAGGTTGTTGTCACAGTGCTGGGGAGGGAGCGTGAGGAGGATTCCTGAGGCTCATTGGCCAGCAGCTGGGCCTACTTGGTGAGTCCCAGGCCAATGAGAGACTGTCTCAAGAAAAAAGGGAAATGTTGCCTACCGAATGCACAGGGTTGTCCTCTGGCTTCTACGTGCAGGCAGGCAGATGGACAGACAGACAGATCTAAAACACACACACACACACACACACACACACACACACACACACACATCATTCTAATCATTTTAGAGAAGCTTCGGTTCATTTAAAAACCAGCATGGCCACTACCCTTACGAGTCACTGATGGACCAAATCTCGATTACAGGAACATCTACTATCTAGAACAAGTTTGTTTATGAAGATCAGTAAGGGAGCTTGTGTGTGGAGCAGATATACTCAGCTGCCACCAGCTGATGTGAACTTTGAGGCATGGCTGGGATCTCTCCAGACTGACAACTGCTCTCTCCTCCTTAGTTTCATAAAGAGTCCCTTCAGGCTGATGCTCCACAGGTGAGCTTTGGGCTGGCTTTTCTATGAGATCATTAAAAGGCACAGCCAGTTGGCTGACAAAGCTCGCTCTGCAAGGCAATAGTAGTAATGAAAAATGTTAATTGTGCCAGGATCCCCTTGGGGTAGTTCAAAGGGGACAAAAGGAAAACAGAATCTTTCAAACCTGTCATTTTAAAATATGCAGTGGCATCGAAGTGTGAGCCTGAATATCTTAAAGAAACTTCATATATTTTAAAATGTGTTTTTTTCTTTTGCAAGTGGTAAGCTAGAGAACTTCTATTTGAGAAATTTTCAAGTGAGATAAAAACTCATACACTGCTCAGTTTTTGAGTAAATAGATGGCTTGTTTCCATTTGGAAAGAAATGCAAATTTTATTATTTCCCAGCTGAAGAGAGGCGTTGAATTCTCACTGGATATCTTTACCATGGCCCACAAACCTTCATGGTTTTTATTATTATTATTATTATTATAATTGAGAGAAACTGGGCTGGGTTGGAGTAAAAGTGTGTGTATGTGTTTGTGTTTGTGTGTGTGTGTGTGTGTGCGTGTGTGTGTGTGTGTGTGTGTGCAGAGACTCAGCTCACACAGCTTGCTTACTCCAGAGGATGGCCCATCAATCAGAGGGTCTCAATTTCATAGAGGAGGAAATGGACTAGAGATGTTACATCCTGCAAACAGTAGAACAGATGTGCAAATTTATTAGTCCCTTAAATGTCTCTTGTGTCCCCTTTTGTTTTCCCTTTCTTTGCACAGAGACAGCAGTGATTTCTTTAAGACTCCTCGAGCATGGGGAATCTTCCTTTAGGTACAAGCTACTGACACAGAGTGGCTGAACCAACGGGTGGAGATGAGGTTTGGCTTGTCTCCCTGATGCTGTTCATTGATATGTTGGATTCTCCTAGTTTGCCTCCAACCACTCTTTTGACAAGCAAACTTCTGTCATTCCCTAAAAGGTTCATTTCCCAGCTCATTGCGGATGCTCTTCTTTTGTTACTTACAGCCTCTTTCCAATTTCACTGGGTCTGTGGACAGCCATGGGACCTGCCAGTGCTCTGTTTCCCTGCCGGACACCACCTTTCCCGCTGACAGAGTGGAGCGCTTAGAGTACACAGCTCACATCCTTTCTCAGAAATTTGAGAGAGAGTTTTCTAAGGTAAGCATTTTCTTTTTAAACAAGGCGTTGATTTTTAGTAAATCTCTGAGCTCAGGAACTAGTAGAACTCAGGAAGAGAGTGGGATCAAGGTTTAGTAGAAAAAGTTACTGCATGAAAAAAAAATTACTGTTCTTCACACTGTGAAAAAATGGATGGAAAACCCCTCTGGTCCAGCCTGCAACTTTGATTGATGGGTAGTTTCTCCTCTTTGGCCTTTTTCCTCCTTTCCAGTTTTGATTTGTTTTCTCTCCTCTCTTCTCTGTCCTCTTTGGATCTAGTCTATCTTACTTCTCTGTCATATTTTTCTTCAATTCCTATTCCATTCTTGTTTCTAGTAGTTTCATATTCACTTTGCCTTAATTCTTCCTCTTGTTCATTCTTCCATAGCTTTCTTATTTTCCCTTTTTGATTCTTTTTATTGTTGCACTCTTGTTGGTATTCTCTCATCTTTAGATGATCCTTTCCCTTCTTCCTTCTTTCCTCCTCTCCCTCCTCCCCATTTTCCTCTTCCTCTGGGTTTTCCACCTCCTTTCCTTTCTCTTTCAAATCTTCTCTTTTCCATTCTCAATTTACCTTCCTGTTTTTCTTCCTTACTCCTTTGACTTCTTTCCTCCTTTAATGATGCATACATTTAAATCTGTGTAAATCCCTCCTTTCTTCTTCCCCCTCTTTCTTGGGAGTTATTTTTGATTGTCACAGCAGGAACATTTCATTCCACTTGTCTCCCATGAAACCAAAATTATAGGCTTCTTTAGGAACTTGGGTGGAGATTAATAGATCTCTTGGCCTTGGGGAAAACCCTGGTTAGAACCTCCTGGTTTCTGCTCTGCATAGCCGCAGGAATTTGTTCTAAAGGGTTTGCCGTTCTCTTAGCCTGTTGGAGCAATGAGACTTGCCATTCCAGTTTTGACCCAATTCCAGCTTTTTGCCACACTACAAATCAACTCGGAAGGCTCCTGTTTTATGCCCAGGTGAAGTTCAGGCTAGAATATAATCACATTATGCATTATTTAATACAACCCCATCAATTTACAAGGAAGTTCTGGCTTTGCTGCAGCCAAATCAGTTTTCCTTAGCAATTTAAATATAGCCACTACCTCAACCTCCAATGTAGTTATCCTTTAAGACAAAAAGTTATGGCGAGCCTGAGACCCTGCTTTCAACTTGAATTGGTAGATAAATATTCTAAGTTAAAATGAGTGTCCAGGAAAATGTGTTTGACTACTCCAGGAACCTAGCTTCCCAAGAAATAAAATGTCCTTGAATTAATCAGCAGAAAAGGCACAGCACTAAATTATAAATTCAGGCCATTAATATTCATAGCCTTATTCCAGCATAATCAAGTGGAGATAAGAAGTTATGCATAAAAACATAACAAGTAGAGGAAAATCCTAGGTAAAGACCTTTTTCAGTTGGAGTCATTTGCTTTGAAATCGTGGAAGCCCCTGATTTGCATGGCCTCTTTGGGGCAGGAGTGTGAAGGGCAATTTGAAACCTCAAGCCACTTCAGGGAGAGTATGTGGCCTGGCAGGTTTGTGAACATGGGGCATTTAGTTCCAGTGCTTAAGTGGGCATGGCCAGGTGCCACCTGCTTTGCTAATAATTGGAGGAAAATGGGGACAGCATAGGTGAGAAAATTTCAGTTCTGAAGGTGTCAGTAGTTTGTCCATCTACCCCAACCCCCCAAATGAAATGAAGCCTAACAAAGGAGTTTACCATCAGCTGAGCTGTGCAGGGCTGATTTGCTATGGTAGATGGCACCAGTTATAACAGTAGTGACTTTCATTTGCATCTGTCCAAGTGCTTCTAGTGTTCCCTACTCTCTCAAGCAAGCCTTTAATGGAGATAGGCAGGACTCCTCCCCTCCCACTTTAATGACAGAAAACCCACCATTCACATGGGAAAAGGGACTTTCCCCGAGGTCATTCCTCTCTTGGCTGCTATATTCAGGTCAGGGATTTGAGCCTTCACTATCAAGCCATATCTTTCCCACCTGTCTAGGCTGTTATTACTCTTCTGAGAAGACCCAAGATATGTACTAGGTCAGTTATGCCTTCAAATGCCGAGTTATCTCTTTAGCTGAGGGCTTCTGGATTTCTGGGTGAATTATTATAGCTGTCTCCAGGCTGTCTTGGAAATCACCATTTATCTAGGGACCTGGGGGAATGCCCATTCTGAGCAGGTGAAAGGCTTGAGACTGTCTTCCATTAATTCATTATCTGTCAGTACACAGCGAACTCAGGAGCTGCCTCTGCAGAAAATGCCCAAAGCCTTTTAGATTTTTCCGTTACTGATGATACATCCTGTGTGGCCGTACCTAGGAAGAAGATGACATAAAAGGCAGCTCAGGTTTTGTTTGTTTGTTTATTTTGTTTTCTTTCTTTCAAGGCCCCAAGTCTTTGGGGTAAGTCCTTTAATATGACACATTTGCTAATAGATGCTCATGCATGAGAAGGTTGAGGCAGCCTGGGAGATATTTGAACAACCTATAAACAAACAACATTGATTGAGCAATGCTTTGTGCAGTGGAGTAAAAGTAAATTAAAAGGTCAGATTGAAAAGAACACTGAAATTGCCATTTCTCTATTCATTTCTAGAATTTATAGAGCATCTATTAGTGAGGCCCCTGATGTACACAATCTCTGGTCTCTAATAATCTTGCAAGCTTGATGTCGTTATCCTTGGTTTGGAAAGTATAGTAAAACTTAAGAGGATTTAAGTGATTTGCCCAGTGGGTACTGAAGTTAGATTTGAGCTCAGGCAGTTCTTGTACCAGAATACTGCACATTTTGATGATATTTTCAAGGTCAATTAACCTAATTACATTCACTTTTAAGAATATGTTGAAAATAACAGTATGTTTCAAAGTCCATTTACTTATATCAAGTAATCTGGCTATAGTTATCATCATGGGTTTTGAGGAGCCAATAGAACTATGAACCAGACTAATTATCTAGCCAGATAGCCAGCCACATTATCTCTTTATTTATGATAAGACCGCATTAATTGTAAGAAACAACAGCAGCCATTTCAAAAAAGACTCCAAATAAAATATATATATATATATATATATATATATATATATATATATATATATATATATATATACATATATACATATGACATGGTTAAGTGGATACCAATAAAATAAAATTATGAATCTCAGCCTGGTGATTTCAAGGCAAGCATTGTGAATGTTCTCAGGCTCACACTTGTCTGTAGTGATGAAATTGGGGCAAAGATGTTGCTCCAGCTATGTGTCCTCTCCATCTTAGACCCATATCTCTGTTAGCACATTTTACAGCAGCCCTGGCCTCTAAATGCCAGTAGTAGCACATGACCAGTCCTCAATGTGACAACACAAATGTCTTTAGACATGACAAGTATCCTCTGGAGACAAACTCCCCGCTTGGGCCTCCTCCCTCTGCTTAGAACAAGGATTCTAAATCCAGGAGGGAGAAATGGGCTAAAGATACCACATGCCAGTGGGGTGGGGCTGAACTCATCACTGGGTAGCTGGCCTGCTGTTACTGAGCCGAGACTACTCAGGACAAATCCTCAGGTTCTCAGGGCTGCCTGTGCCATCTCCATGCTCCAAATCTATACAAACTGCACATTTCACGTGTGAAATCTTTCTGGCCCATCTTCAGATTTTTCTCCTGCCCACCATAATTGTGGATAATTCCAGTTTTTCCTGAATACCACTCAGCTCTTCTCCAAATGTCAGCAGAAAGGATTGCCCTTCAACGCTTCCTGGCAGACTTAAGAGAGACCTTTTGTTTTACATCTGAATTTAAGGAAAGCCCAGCACAAATTCTCAGAGGCCACAAACTCTAGGCCATGCCTTGGGTTTCTGTGAGAATGGGGGTGGGGTGAGGGTGGGTGACTGGACTGCATTCTTTTTAGGAGAGATGACTGTCAAATTGCTCATTTGCTCAGAGTAGGAGCTGTAATGTGCCACCAACGTGTTCCAGGAAAGCCAAGGCTGTTTTATTTGTTCCAAGAGCTTGCGAGGCCAAATGCCACCAAGCTCATTCATTTCTCAAACTTCCATTTCCGAACTGGATTGGTACATTATTACATTTTTACCACAGGCAAGGTTCTGTGGCCATTTTTTTTTAAAAGAAGTTGAAACCTGAATACCTCATGTCTGTGTTTATTTTTGGGGGGCCCAGGGAGGGGAGCTTGTTTGTTATATGTACCTCCCACACTTTAAAAAAATGCATACATACACAAAAATATCATGATACCTATCAGCCTCTGAGTAATGGAGTATCTGATGGCAGCGAACATCACTTGCCTGAGGAGATACAGTAGTTGTGCCAAGGGCTGCAATTCCAAAGTTCATTAGACACCTCTTTTCCTGAGGCCCTAGCTCTGAAGGTCCATGGCCTATGAGTCTATTCTAATTTTCATGGTGGGGTTAAGTGGAAGGGTTACAATGACAGGTGTTAGGGCTGCCTTTGTCATTAGAGAGACCACGGGTCAACATCTGTCTGAATTCATCCAGGCACTTGACATTAGTGCAGTTTGGGGAGAAGTATTACTTATGCTCACATTAAAAAAAAAAAAAAAAGAAACTGCAAGCAGCAACTTTTTAATGAGCAGGTCTTTGAAAAAGCCATGACATTTCTTTTAGAGATCACATACCAAGAAAAGTGTCCCTGACTGTTTATTGAAATATCCTTTTGGAGATTCCAATTATACACTCAACCACCAAGGGAATTTTTGGAACCTTAACTTAATGATCAGACATTCAAATGTATGCAACAAATGTGTAATTTAAAGGTCTGATTGCAATAATCAGTTCTTAGAATAAATGTGAGCTCACTTAATGAAATGTGCATTCTGCAGTTGTGCCTACACTCACAAACTGTATAGAAAGTTGGGTCCTTATCCTTCTTTGTAAAAGGCAGAGGGGCTCAAAATTCTTGGCACATGAGTCACAAGGAAATGCTTCTACCCAGTGCATTTTTTTTTTCTTCTAGAAAATACTGAGACTTAGAGAGAGCAATGGCTCTAAACTAAAGGCTGGTAGAGGTAGTGATTGTCCCCAAAGTACATTTAATAATGTCTTGAGACATTTTTGATTGTCATAACTGGGAGAAACTGAGTATCCTACAATGTACTGTATAGCACTCCACAAGAAAGAGACTTTCTTGAAATGTCAATAGCACCGAGGCTGAAAAACTCTGATTTTGAGCAAATGAGCTGAGAAGAGAGATGATCCCAACTGGTTCAGTCTAGTGAGCTAACATCCTAAGGCTTTGAAATGGAGATTAAAATATACATAGGGATCATTTTCAGTATATGTGAGACCAAAAGCCTCTGTAATATGGTATTTTTAGTTTGCATTTGGATAAAAAATGCATTCGTCTGCAGTGATTGACAAGGATCAAATAATCTTCACATCTTTTGTAGCAGAGGAAGTTTACTTGACATCACTCTGTGAGTTGACATAAGCTTTTTGTTTCTCCTCTAGGTGAAGGAGTATGTCCAGTTAATAAGTGTATATGAGAAGAAGCTCCTGAACCTGACGGTCCGAGTAGAGGTCATGGAGAAGGACAGCATTTCTTACACAGAACTGGACTTTGAGTTGATCAAGCTGGAAGTGAAGGAGATGCAAAAACTGGTCTTACAGCTGAAGAAGAATTTTGTTGGAAGTACAGATATTATTGACTTGCTCGAAGTGGAGGTAAGGAATGATTGATCTCTTAGTATATCAAGAATGTATTTTGGGGCTGAGAGTTGTGGCTCATGCCTTTAACCACAACACTTGTGGGACAGAGGAAGGCGGATCTCTGTGTGCTCAGGCCTAGCCTGGCCTACAGAGAGCTTTCCAGGACAAAGTTGTTACACAGAGAAACTCTGTCTCAAAACAAACAAACAAACAAAAATAAAAAAATTCATTCAGTAAGTTAACAAGTGCCATGACCTGGATGGGCTATCTCTTTCCTCAACCCTAATTCTGCTACTGTCTCAGGACCGTGAGGTCTATCTATGCGCTGTTTTGGATGACTGCCTATTCTTACAAAATAAGTTAAGTGTATTGGGAACATATTGACTGAGAAGCAGATGTTGGACACCAAGAATTCTGCCCTAGAACTAAATGACTTTTCTCTTTTAAGGAAAGTGGTACCATAAATCTTTTTTTTCTTTTATTTATTTATTTATTTTTTAATTTTTGAGACAGGGTTTCTCTGTGTAGCCCTGGCTGTCCTGGAACTCACTCTGTAGACCAGGCTGGTCTCGAACTTAGAAATCTGTCTGCCTCTGCCTCCCAAGTGCTGGGATTAAAGGTGTGCACCACCACTGCCTGGCATGACTTGCCTTTGGCCACTTGAAGTCAGGCATCGTCTCTATCCTGGATTTATCCTCATGAGGCTAGAAACACAGTTTCCCTGATTGTGGGTATTTTCCTTTTTGAATGACCATCTATTTCTCTTAGAATTATTCTCCACATACTGAAATTTCCTGTGCATCAGGCCTTATGTAGATCTGTTTGGAGTTGTTTTGTACAAGGTAATAGATATGAGTCAATTTCTAGTCTTCCACATGCAGCAATCTAGTTTGACTCGTGCAATTTGTTGAAGGTGCTGTCTTTTCTTCAGTGTGCATTTTCTGCCTTTTTATCAAAAGTCAGGTGTCCACTGGTGTGTGGAGTTATATCTCACCCTCAATTCTATTGCATTGATCCATGTGTCTGTTTTTAATACCAGTGCCATACTGATTTTTTTTTATTACTATGGCTCTGTAGTACAGCTTGAAATGTGGGATGGTGATTTGCCCAACATAGCAATAAAACAGCTCTGGATGGCATATTGCTATACCCATAGATCAGCGCATCACTCAACACTCAGCAGCGAAGCTTCTTCTTGAAATAGATGGTAATTAACACAGAGACTGACAGCCGTACAATGTGCAGAAATTGAAAGACTCTGGAGTATTCAGTTCTGAATGGGATGTGGTTACCACACCAACCTCAATGCTCAGGGACCTACCCAGAAAGAGGGGGCACAAAGATGATAAGAGCCAGAGGTGGTGGACTATTTTAAGACAACAGCATTCTCCAGGTACAACAGAGCAGATATGCAACAAACTCACAGAGGCTGACGGCGTGCATATAGTGCGTGCAAGCTCAAGGAAGGTGAAAATCTGAGGGAGGGGCGGTGGGCACAAAGTCCCACCCCTAGCCCAGAAGCTATTGGTAAATGGTAGCTCCTAAATTAGTTTTCTTTAATTGAATGATGCTGGGTACATCAACCACACTGCAGAGTAACCTTGTGCTCAGGAGTAGATTGACAGCACAAATCGGGCTCCATGTTTTAAGTTGCCTTTCTCCCTTTGTTTTTGTTCTTTAGGAGAAGGAAAGAGATTGAAGTTGAACCACTGTGCAGGGGGAGGATCTGGGAGGATCTAGGGGAAGGGAAAGAATAGGATAAAATATATTGTGTAAAATTCTCAATGAACATACTGAAAAATAAAGCATTTAGGAATTAAGCCAAAAAGTATTTCTTGTGAAAATGTTTTAGCAAAGTCTTTAAAGATCTATGGATAAGATTATCATATTAATGTTATGGTTGGGTAATTTACATCAACCAGCATTTACCAGCATAGTCATGACACGGCGTATAATTGAGAATTCTAGTTACATGTTTTAGAATTTACATTTTTTCCCTAGCCCTCACCATTCATTAGAAACTTAATTATAATACAACATGAGTAAACACGAGTTTATAGGGGAAGGTTATTAGAAATGAACTTTAATGGACATTTGTGAATGCCTGGAGTGAGCCTGTGCTCTATTATTAAAGCTGTTAAAATCTTTGCCATTTTCTTCTTGTCACACACATTGCCTGAGATGTGACAGGCGTTCAGTCTAAACCATAAAATGTATTCTTCCAAATGAAACCATTCAGAAGAATCTCTGGTGTATTCTGTAGCAATGTTTCACTAAATGACAAATTCAGCCCCAGAATGTTTATGAAAGAAATTGCACAATAATATAAAGTCACTCTGAATTTTTATTTCTTTAGATAAGGAATATGACCCTCCTGGTAGAGAAGCTGGAGTCACTAGACCAAAACAATGTCCTTAGCATCCGCCGGCAGATCTTGGCTCTGAAGACCAAGCTGAAAGAATGTGAGGCCTCTAAAAGTGGCCTTGTGCCTGCCACACCCCCTCCTCCTGCTCCTGGTAAGCCTGCTCTGTATCTGTTTGTACCACATGAGACCCCATAATGAGCCTTGATATGGGGTGGGGTGGGCTGGGGTGGGAATTGTAGTAATGGAGGTAGCAGGGCATTTTTGCAGTTCTAAGTTTATTCTTTCACACTTTAAATTCTCCCACTTTCAACTGGTTTTATTATCAATAGTCTGGGTTTCACAGAGGAAGAGCACGGTGAGTTTTTGTAAACAAAGCCCACTAGCTGCACATAATTCCCTTTGCACTGGCCTAGCAGGAAGGCTGTGTCTAAAGATATAAGAGCTATGGCACTGGGGATGGTAGAGCATCTAGAATCTTTATGTGGTATTGCCTTTTGGTAGATGGTAAGGGCTGATTGGCTCAGTTAGGCACAGGTTGGGTGTGTGCCTTTGTTTTTCTGCTATTCCTCTCCTTTTGCCCTCTCTTTTGCACTCCCCTGCACTTCATATACCTCTGATGTGCATGCTGGGGGTACCTGCTGCATTCTGAGTCCTGGAAGTCACTGAGAATTAAAGGGATTGTGGTCTCATGTGCTATGGGCATGCCTTGCTGCCCATCAAACAGGAAAGGATCTCATTCTCCCCCAGGTTCCCCAGGTTAACACCGGAACAATATGTGTGTGGGAGGGAGGGGTGAGGCGGAGCAGGCAGGTACTTAAATTCATCAGTGAATGGAAACAGTGGAGTAGCGGCTGAGAGAGAATAGATTTGGAATCCTTGACTTTACCAGCTATGTGGCTGCAGAGAAAAGATCCTTTATCTTATTTGTGAAATGGGAGAATAATTGTGCTCACCTTATAGGGTTGCTATGGGGATTAATGAGACAGTGCTCGGGAAGCTTGGGGCTCTGTAATCAGCATCCACACACCGGCAATGGATATTATTAGTAATCATGATAATTGAAGTGAAACCCTGGCTGTGAACAGAGAAAGGACTAAATCCTGGTTCACTGAAGTAGCTTCCTCCAGGATATCACTCACACCCTCCAGCCCATTCCTTTAGAGAGACCACACCAAAAGAACTTCTCTCGGGGTCTTAAGCATTTGAGCCTGAAAGGGAACTATTGTTTGTCGTCAAACTGTGAAGCCATCGCTGTGTTTATGAATTCCAATTCTCATAAGCCTTTCCCTTCGCACTGTATATTTCTGGATCTTGCCAATGTAACTCATTTCTTTAAGGCTTCAATCAGCTAGGACTATAGTTATAAAAGCCTTTTGGTCTTGTTCAGTGGCCATGTCTCTCCAGTTGTTGTCAGAGGTCTGTTCTAATCTGACTTACAGAGGACATTTAGGTAAGGACCGTGTTCTGTCTTCAGAGACAAACTAAAGCTGAACTGGTCTGAGATCAGTGTTATAAACATGTCAGAAATGGGAGCTGGTTCTGTTGGACCAGACAGCTCTTTAAGGCAGAAGTCAAAGCAGTGTCATGACCTCTGATAAAGATGAGCCAGCAGGCCCCAGCAAATATCTCTCTTGCTATAGATTTTCCTGGCACTGGTTTCTGGGACTGAGGATATTTTAAAGCAAGAATGAGTAGCTGGGGCTCTCTAACTTAGTTCTCTGATGTCCCAGTGGAGGGGCTTGAGGCTGAAGAATGCTGCTTTTCTTGAAGGCACACCTGCACTCAGTGACAGAGTCCTTGCTGTAACATGTATTCTGTCCCTGGTCAGGTGTCAATCATGTAGGGGTGGCATTGACGAAGAAAAATCCATTGCTTAGCACTTAGGGAAGAAAGCAAATGGGCCTTTTGAGTGAGTTCCCTTAGAAATATTTCCAGAGCCTTCCCTTGGGCCTTTACATTTAGACTTCTGTGAACTATTTCAGCCCAGCTGTGTTGTTTAAGCAAACTGAACCCAGCCTTCCACTCACTTTTGCGCAACCTTGGCTGCACCTGGACCCCTGCCAAGTCACTTGGCCCTTCTCCAGATTTATTCATATTATATTTATGATGTTTATATTAAACTGAATTTTGTCATGTTTTTAAATCAATTTCTTTCACTTGCTCTCCTCATGTTTGGATTGGTTGATAATGCAGAATTGGAAAATCCCCAGGCACCACAAAGTTGTGAGCCTGTGGAGACTTTAATTAAAGTTCCTCACTATTATGGGACTTTAAAATCTGGCCTGTCTGCTTTTTTTTTTTTTTTTCTGCAGAGTTGCATAGAACAACAACAACAACAAAAAGACTGTATGTAGGAGTCTCAGCTCTAAAATAACTCTACACTTTCTGGGCTCCCTTGCAGCTGTAGTGGGCTAACCTAGTGATCAGCTTGAACCCAGTGTATGTCAGTCTTAATAAAATGCAATGTATGCAGTGTCTGTGTGTGTGTTTGTGTGTGTGTGTGTGTGTGTCTGTGAGTTATGGGTATGCATTTGCATGTGTATGGGTATGTGTGTGTTGCTGCAAAAACATCTTTTCCTACTTCATTTTACAGAACTTTCTAACTTAAAATAACTGGTCTTATATTTATGAGCCCCTCCCCCAACAACTGACTCCAGTCTATTTTTTTCCCTCTGAATCCAAATGACAGCACCGTATTGAAAAAATATATATATATGGTGAGCATTCTCAGGGGTCACATTGTTATGTGAGGACCCTGGGCTTTGTAGGTACAAAGAAGGTACATGAGTAAATGGTGGGTGAGTGGATGAGACAAAAGACTCTAGAAAGGGGCAGGCTAAGTTTCTGAGCTTAGAGATGCTGGGGAGTGTTGAAAATGCACCCAGTGACTCAGAATCAAGTTATTATCATTTTCCTTACAATTATAACCATTTTGCTCACCTAATTCTTTGGTTGTTTTGGAATTTTTTGAGACAGAGTTTCACTCTGTACCCTAGGTTGGCCTGACATTCATGTCAAGCCTATATTCTAAGGCTTCTAAGTATTGGGCTTAAAAGTGTGAGCCACTATACCTGGCTTAATTGCCTGATTCTTACAAGTTAATCATATTTCCTCTAGTCTTAGTATATAGACAGCTGAGTTGATCAGGTGAGAATTTACACTGACAGACCTGCAATTAAGCATTCTCTGTAGGCATAACATGTTTGGCTTTGAAAATCCACTTTATTAGTTTAAAAAGTTTGCCTAGCCATATTTCAAAGCTCAGAGCAGGAGCTAATGGATTGCATCATGAAGAGAATACCTTTGCATAGAGAATTTTTTGCTCCACATTCTATAAATACATCCATCAGATGTATAGTAGCCTGGATGTCCAGTGTTTTATAAATGAGAGGTTGAGTTTAATGATTTGATTAGTCTCTTATTCCTTTATTCCTTTATATGGTAGGACTTATTCCTCTTACGTTTGCTAGGACTACCAGAAGGGGTAAAGAAACACCTAGAAGCCACTATCTAGGAAATAGCCATGTAAACCAGAACCTATGTCCTGACGTGGTTATAATGAAGGAGGTTATACTTGATCGAGTCGCATTTGCAATCCTTATCCCTGTTCTTCCTAACAGTTCTGTAGGGTAGGCGTTGCTTATTTGACTTAAGGAAACTGAGTCTGAGACTGTTAAGCCACTTGCTCCATGATACTGAAGAGTGGAGTCAGGATTTAGACTGGAACCTATCTGGTAACACTTTCTCTGTTCCAGGCTTGTGTGTGTCCATAGCTGCTCTAACAAAGAGGGTGCCATTGTGGTTTCTGGAACAACAAGGCAGTTCCAACAAGGCATCCATCCACCTGATTGGCTCTTAGTCAGCTTTGCTTCCTTGCTCATAGTGCAGCTGGAAGGATCCCCTGGATCCTGAACTTTTGGTGTTTTTTTCTTTTCCACTAGCACATGCAAAATGATTCACTGGCCCTTGGTAGTTCTTGGATCATGGGCTGGACAATTGGGTCCTGAGGAAGTTGGGAAGGGAAATGGACAATAAAGGGAGTAGAATATATATAGCATTTTGACATGAAGGCAAGGGTAGAAAAGGGTGTGAAATAAAGCAGAGACTAGGATATAGGCTTAGGACATAGCCTTGGGAGGAAGATAGGTACAGGAGGGCTGCACTCTGCTGAGAGTCGGCGCCAAGATGGCTGTCAGTTTGGATAGTTTCCTTAAGGTTTGTTTCTAGCCACTGAGGAAGCCCACCACCATTTGTCCCCCTGGCTGAAGCCACAACTACATTTCTGACAATACCACTTTCCCCCCTTCAGCTCCTATTTCTACTTCCTTTTGTCAAGATCCAGGGCACTAAAAATATCCCAAGTGGGGAGGAGACAGAAAGAAAGTAATGAGACAGATTAGATGAGTATCTGGGAATGATTGGGAGATGAGGGGAAAAAATGGAAGCACCATTTAAGTTTAATCTTTGTATCATGCACAGTTTAAATTTCTGGTCAACTTAAGAAATGATAGACCTTAACTATTACCAGTAGGAACACTATTAGTACTATATTTGAAGTAGAATTATTGTTTTAACGATGGAACCATTGCTGTAATTTAAACAGAATTAATAGTGGATTTTGGTTCCTTCATATCTAAAGATTTTACATCAGAGACAGACTGGTCTATCTTTAAACCCCTAATAATATGAGGATAAGTTATACGCACCATCAACTTTTCTGAAATATTGTGTTACTGTTGGTTTGGGATATTTTCTTTCCAGGAAAGTCAGGTTCAATGAAGCAAGCAACCCTTAAGTCTTCCAACCTGAAAGAAGAGAAATGACTTTGATTTCCTCGCTGTGAAATGTAGTTGCATAAATAAGCTCTCTTCTAGGTATTTTAACCAGAAAATCCAGCCTTAGCATATGGAAACGGGAACAGTTTTTGTTATCGTTAAGCTGAACACACTGCTAACTTTATTTTAATAATTCATGCGTTGTTTCATAAACAAAGGCAAACAAGCATTCATCTGAGGGATCACTTTTAGGGGAAGAAATAATAATTTATAATTTTATTTATTATTTCTTTAGCAGAGAGCAGTCTCTTGGCTGAACATGCATTGCTTTTTTATTTATGAAATGGTGCATGCATTATTAAAATAAACCTGCGACTATGTTCTGCTTAATGATATGCAAAATTATTTGAGGTTGGGTACAGTGTGGTTTTATTTCTCTACCTGTTGTATGGTTGGCTGGCTTTCCCACCAACTGTGGATTTATGAGAGCATTTAAGGAGCACGTATTTAATTCTGAGACTGAAAAGTCCCAGCAGATTGAAAAAATAAAAGCAGGATTTCTAGTAATGGTTTCACCTCCCAGCAGTCCTTGAGTAAGGTGGGGAGAGAGCAAAGCATTTAGCAAGGAGAGGAATGGGTCTTTGCCTCTTGCACCCAGGCTGTCACTTGGTTCTCCATAATTCCCGGTGCTAGTCTCAGGCACCCAGGCTGTCACTTGGTTCCCCATAATTCCCGGTGCTAGTCTCAGGCAGTTCAGAGGAGCTTTGCTGTTGGCTCCAGTTCATGCCTGTGCCCTCCATGGCTCTGTGTCTCCTCCTGGGCACTTAGAGTCAGAGTGTTCATGTTCTGTGCTTTCTTTCTCCTTCCTTCCTTCCTTCCTTCCTTCCTTCCTTCCTTCCTTCCTTCCTTCCTCCCTCCCTCCCTCCCTCCCTCCCTCCCTCCCTCCCTCCCTCCCTTCCTTCCTTCCTTCCTTCTCCCTCCATAATCGGAGCAGCAAACAAGGAAAATGACCTCAAATGTACCCAATGTTAGATTATTTTCTTTGTTATCCAATAAAGTATCTTACTATTTTTTAAAGACCAATATTTGTTATAACACCAGAAAATGTGTGTCCAGTTCTTTGGATAGATGTTAGGAAAATGCTAGGGGAAATTTATTTTATTTTATTTTACTTTTTTAGCTCACAAGCCCTTTTGGTTGGAAGGCATTTTGGAGAGTATACAAATAAAAGTCTAGTTGCCCAGCCGGGGTAACTTATCCAAGGGTTACATGGAATGAAGATTCAATAGATCAGTGCATCTGGTGCCATGTGGTTATACACACATTGACAATGGCTGTGTAAGAATGGGAAGGATGAAATACTTGCCTGCCATTCTATGGGGCAGTAGCACATGGGTTATGAAGATCAGCGCTCATCTAAAGCTCTGAGGAAAGATAGACAAAAAATGATTTACGTGATGGGATGTGTATTGTGCACAGATTATGCAAGTTCATTGCTAAATGACTCTGTAGCTTCTCAAGGCTGAAATCCCATCCTCATAGGACTATCTGTCTGGACCTATCAGATGCTGTATTTAAAACAACTTCTTCTTCTTCTTCTTCTTCTTCTTCTTCTTCTTCTTCTTCTTCTTCTTCTTCTTCTTCTTCTTCTTCTTCTTCTTCTCCTCCTCCTCCTCCTCCTCCTCCTCCCTCTTCTCCTTCTCCTTCTCCTTCTCTTCCTCCTCCTCCCCCTCCTTCTCCTCCTCCTCCTCCTCCTCCTCCTCCTCCTCCTCCTCCTTCTAATATTGGCTTAGAACTGTACTGGTACCTGCTGAGAATATGCACTTGGGGTCCCAGGAAAGGCAGGAAGTCTCCCCCTAGGACTATCTTTCATTAATCATAGTGTTTCCTAGGACTGAACCTGATAAGTAGGGCTTTATGAGGAAAGAATGTATTCCTAGAATGATATTACTTTCTCAATTTTGCTACAGAAAATTAAGATCTTGAAAAATGCTATCTGGGAGAAGAAAATGTATACAATATCAACTTTCCACCTTTATTTCTGGGATCTCAAACTTTAAAATGTGGCTTTATGGAGTTCTATTACATTCATTTTCCAATTTGAAAGCCCACTGATGAAAACACGAGGCGGTTTTCATACTACTCGCACAGATCTCTACCTCTGGCAGTGGGATTACACTGAGACAGAAACAAAGGGTGGCTCTTCTCCTCTAGAAAAGGACTGTGATTGAACCATGGTGGGAAAAATTTTGAGGGTTGATTTTGGTTCTTAGGATATTAAATTGTTTAATCACTCATTTTCTCTAAGACTGTCTTTTCTTTTCTTTTTTTATAGGAAGCTGTAGTCATGGTGGTGTGGTGAACATCAGCACTCCTTCTGTGATTCAGCTCAACTGGCTGGGGTTTAGTTATAAATACGGTGCCTGGGGCCGAGATTACTCTCCTCAGCATCCAGAGAGAACCCTGTACTGGGTGGCACCTTTGAATACAGATGCAAGGACTCTAGAGTATTACAGACTTTACGACTCACTGGATAATTTGTTAATCTATTCACATTTCCGAGACTATCGGATTCGCTATGGTCAAGGAGGTGGTACGGTAGCATTCAACAACAACCTGTATGTGAATTGGTACAATGGTGGGAACATTGCCAAAATTAACCTAACTACCAATGTAGTCGATGTGAATCGGCCCCTCCCTCTGGCTGCCTACAATAATCGCTTCTCATATGCTAATGTGAATTGGCAAGACATTGACCTTGCTGTGGATGAGCAAGCACTGTGGGCAATTTATGCAACTGAGGCCAGCACTGGTAACATAGTGATTAGTAAACTCAATGATACCACTCTTGAGGTGATAAGCACTTGGGTTACCAAGCAGTACAAGCCATCTGTTTCGAATGCCTTCATGGTATGTGGAGTTCTTTATGCTACTCGCACCTTGAACACCAAAACAGAAGAGATTTTTTACTATTATGACACAAACACAGAGAGGGAAGGCAATCTAGCCATCACAATGAGAAAGATGCAGGAAAGAATTCAGAGCATCAATTATCATCCCTTTGACCAAAAACTTTATGTCTACAATGATGGTTATCTTCTGAACTATGATCTTGTCTTCCTACAGAAACCCAGCCAACCTGTCTAAGTGTTAGGGTGAAGGAGGAGTGAAATGTTTGTTGGCAATTGTCTTCTCCACATATTTAGACAGCTTCAGGGAAGTCTAGGAGTGTATTTCTTTAGGCATGATGCTAGTAGAGATAGTTTTATCACAATAGAGACCTAGGCTATTTGTCTCAATTTGATTTCTCTTGGGAATTATCATCCTCTTTGGATAGATTTAACAAATGAAATAAGGTCTTTGCAGGTAAAGTTCTCAGAGGCTAGGGTTACTATGAGCCTAATGAAGTTTCTAATGAGGTGAAGTCTAGAAGATAAAGAACTTAAGGGGTACTTAGTATGAATTCTGTGAATTATTTCTCTTGGAAATTTTGCATGGAGACCCACCACATAGAACCATTGAGTTGTCCATGGTGGAAAGGACACTGGGGTTTAATTAGATAGATCAACATCAGAAGGTGAGCATGAGAGCAAGTATTTAGCTTTGTTTTCCTCCTGGTTCCTGGAACCTGCTTTGTGTATATCACTTAGGTAAATTTGGCATCTTAAATGATATTTCTTAGATGTTTTTAATTTTCTGCAGAATGGACCTATTGTATGTTAAGTTGCATAGTGCAAATATGTCCCGGAAGGGTTTTCAGATGATATACTTGGGTTTTCTTTTCTCTCATTCTTCACCTATATAATTCAGTAGACCCCTTTACCTCATAATTCAGGTCCCAAGGCAATCATAAGATTAGAAGCAGACTTAACAACCAATCACCTTTCTCTACTGCTTATGTGTTTTTCTTAGACATTAACTAGTTTTTTTATGGGTCAGATATAAAATCAATTAACTGTCTCTTGTATTTTGCTGCAATTTTGGTTTATGTAATTACAAGACTGTAAAAAGATACCAATTGTCAGTGATGTCACTGGTAGCATTTCTAGCTATATAATAAAGATTGTGAAATAAGTTGTACCAGTTGTTTCACATAGTTTCTCTCTTTAAGCCTGGAATTTGCAAGAAAGTGAAAGTTTTTTATATGTAAAATTTTATATATAAAAATAATATAGGAAATCACCTTGTAGTATCAGCTCAATTGGGGCACTTCTTGAGAGCATGTTAGGTGCAGGTGCTCTGATGGCTTTGAATGGCTCTATCACATGATCATGGTTATTTTCCACTGATGTTCAAATCCTAATCTTTAAATTCTGTCTTTCTATTTTTTAAATAAACTATTAAAGAGTGAACTGAAGTAAAGAATTTCATTTCATTTACCATTTTTAATTTTAAAAAGACAGATAAACACCCAACTTAATAGAGTGATCATATCTTGCTATGGGGTATGAACAAGGCCTACCTCCTAAACATTTGAGATCAGGAGTTCACATACTAGCAGAAGATATCAATAACTTTTAGAAGAGCCTGAAGTTGGATGGGTTTTTAGTGTTCATTTCTCTTTGAAACCTATTAACATCTGAGTCTGCCCTTTGATCTTCGGAGGGTGTGACCTCATGGGCTTATTAATTTGCATGACTGACCTGATTATTTTCAATGCAAGTCCATATTTGTGTGGCTTATGTTCCTTTCCC
>LR749571.1:2676112-2822673 GCA_902729485.2 Mus minutoides
CCCTTCCCTTCCCTTCCCTTCCCTTCCGTTCCTTTTGGTTCCTTTGCTTCCTTCTTTTTAAAATTCCCACTTTAACTTTCTTGAAAATAATAAGCAAACATTAGGCATATGACTTTGATTGCATGTCCACCATGGTGCACTGTGAAATGCACAATGCTTTTAAGCTTATTATCATGCCCATTGCCCGTATAAAGACTAAATTTATTTCCTTTTAGTTGTCTTCTGTCAACCAACTGCATTGCTTTTGAAATGTAGGCAATAATTCTCTTGGTGCATTTGTAGGACTGGAGATTAAACTCTGGGCCTAAAGCATGCTAGGCAGCAAAAACTCTACAATTGCGATGCGCCACCAACCTTCAATAATGTTTTTATACAGGTATTATTGGTGACTTACTCTAACTTTCACTAGAGTGACTATTATCAGCTATTAGTTTATTGTAAGGAAACAGCTTCTTTAACTGGGGTTCTGCTGATTCTGTTAACCAAGCCTGATTAATTCAATGGTCCTATGTCCTGGCAAGACAGCTTAAGGGAGAAAAAGTTATTTTTGAGAAGATATAGTCCAATATGACAGGAAAGGCATGGTGGGGTGGCTCTGTGGTAGCCTTAGTGTCTGACCACTATTACCTTGCATCTCACTAATCCAAGAAGCATAGAGAAATCTTTAGAAAATGGGGCCCACCCTTCCCTACTACTGTTTCTGTTGATTTGATATATATTATGACCAAAACCAACTTGAGTTTACTCAGTTTATTTCAGCTTATGATGATAGGCAGTCATTGAGGGTAACCTAGGCTGACATGCAAGACAGGAGTGAGGCCGAATTCATGAAGAAACATTGCTTACTTGCTCATTCTCACTTTAATGCTCAGGCAGCCTTCTTACTAACTAGGGCTCACTAACTAGGGGATGGTGATGCCCATGGTGGGCAGATCCTTCCTACATCAATAAGCAATCAAGAAAATGCCCCCACAGATATGCCACAGGCCAATCTGATGCAGGGAATATCCCAGTTAGTATTCCCTCAGATAACTCTAGACTGTGTCAAATTGAAAACTGAAGCTAACTAAGAGAACCCCTAAGGCCTGCCCAATAGTGACCTACTTTCTCTGCTATGTCCCACTTGTCAAAGGTTTCATAACCTTCCCATACAGCGCCAGTATCTGGGGACCAAGTATTCAAACACACGAGCCTGTAGGGAACATTTTACATTCAAACCATAACAAATGGCTTGGCCCAGCTGCATGCTTTTGCTCCTTCGGTTCTGTGGTGCCAATTTCACTATTTTATTCTCATTAGTATTTCTTTTAACTTCTTCCTCATGACCCAAATCTTTTCTTCTCTATTTCATGACCCAGTGTGTGTGTGTGTGTGTGTGTGTGTGTGTGTGTGTGTGTGTGTGTGTATTTTCTGGTGACACCAGGACTTATTTTCTCTCATCCAAAATGATTCTCTTCTAAGCAGTGACTTTAGGACTCAAGCTTATTCCATGTAGCTTCTAAGGTCACCGTGGCTATTTATACAAAACAGTTAGGTAGGAAAGTGACTGCGAAGCATCTTACGTGAAAGGTGGGCTCAGCTCTGATCTGAAAGCAATGTACATCATTCCTGTCTGTATCCATTAGCCCAGGGATACAGCTAGCTACAAATGAAATGTACAATGTACTGGGTACACGGCAGAAAGAAAAAATGGCTTTGGAGTAGCCAGTCAGTCTGCTTTACCACTGAAGGTATTACAAAGAAAGGAATTAATACAAAGACTTGTTCCAGAAATTCTAGGGAAGGTTAGCAGTGTAGCAACCACATGCTATCATTTAACATTTAGCTTCAAGGTCATATTGCTCCTACAATCCAGATACCACGCCCCTGCATCTGCTCTTAGGTGGCATCCCTGAACCCTCCAAACTCCTAAGGGACAATGGAGCCGAGAGTCCATCTGCTGCAGACAGTCAGCTCTGCGATGCTCACTGGGCTCCCTGCTCCCAAAGAAATCCTTTGCCTTCCAAATCTAACCTAAGTGGATTTTGTTGACTGAGTCTAAAGTACCCACAGAAAAATATCTCCAGAGAACACACAGAAATAGTTTCCTTCTTTCTTTTTAAATAGCACACAAGCTAACAGGCATCCTGTGGCCGTGTCATACATACTTAGTTTGGGTGGCTGCACCTTTTCCCCTACGTGTTCTTGGAATGATCCTTTTCTTGTGATAAGGAGAAGATGACAGGAGAGGCGGAGAGTTGATGCTAATGCCACTACTGCTTTGGTTGTTACTGATGCTCCCATTTTGCCTTAGGGGAATGTTTTTTTCAGCACCTGTAATTTATCTTTTGGACATGCCTGACTACAAATGCTTCTCCATTTGTGTTGGGACTTGTTTTAGATAGGCTTACTGTTGGTTTTAAAATACCAAGTAAAAAAGAATGCATTGAACACCTCTAACCTCCCCAACCTTAGAGCTTATCAACATAGTAACTGTGGAATACTGTCCCCCCTCCCCCCAGTGTTGGTCTGACTGGCTTGGAGCTAGCTGTATGTGGCTGCTATTGCCCGGCACCTCGAGAGTATTGTGCTGAATATAGCTAGCCTGGGAAATGATCCAAATTCAAAATGTGAAGTATGATTTCTGAGGAATTTGTATTGCTTTTGCACCATCATGAAGTTGAAACATTTTAACTCAAAGCCATCTGTGTATGTGTGTATAAATATAGATTTAAATATATATTACATAAATATATGTTTTTATATATTTAATCGTCACACTCCAGTGATAGCTTTGTCTGATACCAACATACTGAGGAGAGTCTCTTTCAATAGTGATGACTCCGAGTGACCTTTGGAAGAGGAACTGGCTTTAACAACTTTACAGCCCCTCTGTTAGACTTCATTAGAGATGAACTTCTCTGTGTAGTGAGTCATTTTTATGTCACCTACCCTGTCTTAGGAGGTATCCAGACCTCAAATCTCCTCTGCCTTTGGGTAACAATATTTCCTATATTTAAAATCACCCAGAATCTTCCAGAATTTGGGGTATCCCAATCCGTTGTCTTGTTTCTTCTCTTGTCTGGCCAATGGGCTAATTGGTTGACAAGCTGCTGCTCATGGGAGGTTTCCCCAGAATCCTGAGGTAGCATCACATTTGGAGAGCACCCAGGATTTCAGCAAGCTCTACCTCTACAAGAAGAGTCCAGGCAGGTCATGGAAGCACTGTACCTTTCAGTCTTTCTTTTCACAAGGAACCCTACTGAAACTCAGGTGACAGATTCCCTACCCAGCACTGAGAGGTCAGTAAAGGAAGGCAGAACTGCCCAGGAGAAGGAGGAACTCCAGCAGTCTATGCTCAGGGAAGGAATTTGGGAAGAAAATTTCTAGTAACCAGTGGTCTAGTCTTGTTGAATAAAACATCCAAGGGGCTTTTCATCTCCCAACAGCAAAAGCAACTAAAGCATTCTGGTAGCAAGAACACATTTGTTCTTCTTAAATGTTGTTTTGTAACAACAACAACAGCAAAAATCAGACTGTTGCCATCACCTGACCTTGACATTGTCTTCCTTGCCAATCCTGTACAAGGCATTCTGTGCATGCCTGAGACTACGTGTATCCCTGGGCTGCATCACATTTCCTTCATTTAAAAAGATGGGGAAACAGCTATTTGAATGAATGGGGCATGAGGCCAGAGAAGGTACAACCAGCTGCAAACAGACCAGTAAATCTGGTTGTTATACATCTGATCTGGTAAGTTGTTCAACAGTGAAATGGCTAATGGCGTTGGTATTTAAATTGCCATTAGTAGATTCTGGGTTCTGTGTACCCAATTAAGAAGTATCCTGGAAGCTCTCTCCTGGTGTGTCTGCTGTCATTTGGCTGTAGACCCGGCCAGCAGCAGACCTCAGATCTGTGGGACTGTCACTACCTGCAGGGAAAGAAACATCATTTTTTTGTCAACGGGAGGTAGAGACTGTAGAGTAAGCTCCTGTATCTGTCGGGTATACGCCAAGGTGTATGGCTGGCATGTCATACATCCACAACATGAGCCTCTCATTAACCTTGTATTGACAAAGCCCAGAGTCAGTTAATCCTGGAGCTCAATATGCATGAAGGCCAGGTTATTCCCTTCATGCCTTTTGGCAAACTTAAGAAGGGACCTTGTGAGAGGAGGAATGGGCTGTTTTCATACCAGGTATAGAAAGAGGTGCCAAGAACTACTCCTTGGACTTAGAGATCTGTTCACAGTTTAAGTGCAAACAACTTTGGGAGAGATAATGTATTTATAATGATCTGGCTTTGAAAACCTTGCCTGAAAAGTTTAAATTGTGGGATAGATAAAGATGGTTGAGTGAAAAGGACCTGAGTGTAGACCAGGGCCATTGGGATGTCTCAAGGGGTAGGAAAGGACCTGAGTGTAGACCAGGGCCATTGGGATGTCTCAAGGGTTAGGAAAGGAGTGGTGCAAACAAAAACCAAAAAACAAACAAACAAAAAACCAAAATCAAAACAAAAACAAACCAAAACAAAAGGAAAACAAGAACAACAACAAATCCACACACATTCCATACTGTTTTCCCTTCTTTCAGCTCCTTCCCTGGGGGAAATAAAAACCTCTTGTTTTTTTGTATTGTATATATATATATATATATATATATATATATATATATATATATAAAAACTATAACAACAACCATGACTTTGTCCTACGATGCTACAGGCTACACAGTCAAGAACAGGGATATAGAAGTTGCTTGCTCAAGTTACATCATATTCAGGGGTTTGACATCTTGGCTCCCATGGACAGTTTGATTTATGTAATGTCAAGTTGGTTGTTTGTTTGCTTGTGTTTGAGACACGATCTCAATATGTTGTCCAAGCTGGCTTCTAACTCATAATCCATTTGCCTCAGTCTCCTGAGTACTGACTGGGTTTACAGGCATGCATCTCCACAGCTGGCTTTTGGAGTAAATATTGATTGTGCACATTCTCTCTCAGAGGCGGCCTAGTATGAACAATAGCTTATAAACTCACCCTAACGGTAGCTACCTCATAGGAAAAAGTCTAGTTTTTGTTTATCTCTTCACTCTTTCTGTTATTGCTTTGGGCAAGCTGCAAGGAGACACGTGGCCTCTACTTTCACATAGCTATTTGGTGATGAGCAGAATCACAATTCCACTGGAAAAAAGTCAAGACTGGTCTCAAGGAAACCAGGCTATCTATCTATCTATCTATCTATCTATCTATCTATCTATCTATAAAACGTTGACTACAATAGGACATCCAGTGCTGACAGAGACCGCTGCTCTGAGGCTACAGTACCAGCAGAGCAAGGAGGAGGCTTTGAAAATGACCCAGGAGCTAGAGTGGAATTTTCTCTTCAAAGCATTATGTTAGTGCTAGTAGAGGTACTTAGTCACATTTGCTCTTAACTCCAGCAGGCATTGAAGGCTGATACTACATCTTGGATCCCTCTTGCCCTGCTTGGATGACATCTTGGATAACAAAACTTTTGCTCAGTTCTGAAGATATCCATATGCAGAGACACACCCCATAACATAGACACTCAATTGATATAATATCATAAGAAGCTTCACAGAAACAGATCAGGTCTGGGAAGCATCAGAGCACTAAAATCTGAATTTAAATTCCTTCTTCCCCACAACTTACTAGCTGTGTTGATCTTATCAGGTTTCTAAACTGCGACCACAAGTCTCAGTTTCCCTTGTTATGAAGTTTGGTGGTTGTAAAGACTATATGATAAAATCTGTTCCAAATTTTGGTAGTATGGTTGACCCATCTGGTTAGCACCAGTTGTTATTTATTTTGTCTTCCAGTTGTCCAGTTTCAGAACCCAGGGCAGAGGGAGGTGTGCTGCAGAGAGAAATGTTCTCTCTTCTGGCGAGGAAGGCATCTTTGAGTTTATTTTAGTTTTCATGTTCTTTATGAGTGACATCCAGGTCTGACCCAACTGCTTCTGAGACCTCAAATTTGCAGAGTCTAGTATGCATCAGTCTGTGGATGGCTAGAAGTTTGAAGCATAAGAGTGTTTAGTGTGCAGGAATTCAGGACTATTATAATGTTTGAATTTCTTACAAGTCAGGCATGGAGAGATTTAGTGTGGATCTTTGACTTTCAAAGACACTGTGGAGGTCCGCTTCTTTCTCCTTGTCCTGTTACCCACTAAATGGTAATATGGGACTAGGATCTCTCCCCACTAAACAGACCCTTTCTGTTGTACTCTGTGTTTGGCCTTGATTTTCCTGTGCTCTGTGTCACGAGCAGAATATCAACTGGTGAGGATGAAAATCAAGCCAGGTGTTGCCAGTCCAGTGAGGACTTTGTCAGGGGAAAAGTCATGCCACACACACAGGAAGAAACTTCCTCTCCTCATTTGAGTGACCCTTGGGATTATGAATCCCTTGAAAACTACCACCCAGTACACAGTGTTCTGAGTGGTAGTTTGAAAAGGGCATCATGGGTAAATTTGATCTGGCCACCCCAAAAGAGTAATATTCTCCCTCCTGTATTGTCCCACTTGACTTGCTTAGAAAACCCCCATTTTAGCTGCTTTGCTGCAGCAATCCTTGGCCTTGGTGAGCATAGCTATGACTTCCAGATCCTTCTTTCTCAGGGAGAAGCAGCAATATAAAAATTTGGGTTTCTCTACCTGGAAGCATAGATATTAAGAGAGAAGTTTGTCTTCTATACTGCCTGTCATAGGACAGATATCACCAGATAGAAACATACGGATCGATTTGTTTTATAGATGATGAAATAGACACAAAGGGTGGATACTCTTCCAAAGCCCTTATAAAAGCTTCAAGTGGCTGAGCTGTGTCAAAAGCCCCAGTGAGCTTCTCTGTGCCTCTCCATGGCTCTGCCTATTGGAACATAGTTGGGGGTTCCCCGAGGGGAGGAGGTGGAATGGGCCGATCTTTCTAATTTCATTATGTTCCAAACTAAACAAACAAACAAACAAATGAAGGAAACAGTGAAAAGAAAGCCACATTCTCACTTGTTTCTAATCTACTCATAAACTCTAATGCCTGGCTTTAAGTGTTGACTATCTAACATAATTTGCTTAATTAGCTAATAGCTCACAATGGAAAGTAGTTTTCTTTGCCCTTTTCTAAAGCATATCCCTTCAACTGCAAAGGAGTTATCGTTGGCATTGAAGTGACCTTGCCATCCAAAGGTAAATTACAGGGCAGCAAATGAGAGTCTAGCTCTGAAGGTCATATTCTCCTCTGTCAAATATCCTATGCTTTCCTAAGAGTAAATGCTGGGGAAAGAAGGACACTCTGAGTGAAGATGGAGGAGAGAGGCTGCGGCCACCGGATCTGACTTTGAGCACTGCCCTTTCCCCCCTACGTGATATTGATCAATTAACCTCCTTAAGCCTCTCTTTCCTCAGCTGTAAAACTGGCTCGATAGTTGCTCTGCAGTCACTACAAAGACTGGATGGGATGACACATATGGAAAGCACATAGTACTTACCTGGAACTGGATAGTCTTCCATAGATGTCTATTATTGCTGTAATGCAAACTTATGGATGTAAATTAGAAAGTTTATAGGTTTCTGAGGAAGGAAATGAAATCTGCTTCAATCCTCAGACTGAGGGTAAAACCATTTCCTGTGCTAGCACGCTATCTGTCTTAGTGTTTCTATTGCTGCAACAATACACCATGTCCAAAAAAGCAAGTTGGGGAGCAAAGGGTTTATTGGCTTACACTTCCACATCACTGTTCATCATTCATCATTGATAGAAGTCAGGAAAGGAACATAATTAAGCAGAGCAGGATTCTGGAGGCAAAATTTGATGCAAAGGCCACAGAAAGGTGCTGCTTTGTGGTTTGCTCCTCATGGCTTGTTCTGCCAACTTTCTTATAGAATCTAGGACTACCAACCCAAGGATGGCCCCACCCATCATGTGCTAGCTTCCCCCATTGGTCACAAGTTGAGAAAGTGGCATAAGGCTGGATTTTTATGGAGGCATTTTCTCAACTAGGCTCCTTTCTCTCTGATGACTGTAACTTGTGTCAAGTTGACACAAAACCAGCCAGTACAACTGACCCCCTCACCAACTTGACACACAGACACATGACTATTCAGCTACAACCCTTCCTTTTTTATTCATCCCCACGGTCTCACATTAAAAACATAAATAACTTTAAAAGTCCAATAGTCTTCACAAATTCAAACACATTTAAATCTCAGTTCCTTTAAAATAGCCAATCTCTTTTAAAATTCAAAGTCTTTTAATTGCGGGCTCCAGTAAAACACTTTCTCACTTCAAGGGGTGGGGGTGGGGGGGATTAGGGCATAGTCACAATCTAATCAAGGCGAAACTAAATTTCCACTGTCCACTGTCTGGGATTGCCTCATGATCTTCTGGTCGCCTCTAAAGGGCTCAGGCTACTTCTCTGCCTCTGCCCTCTGCAGCACACACACAGCTTGTCTTCTAGGCTCTGGCTGAATCCACACTACTGTGGCTGCTCTTCTTGGTGGTCAGCCCGTGGTACTGGCATCTCTGAAATGCTGTGTTCTTCTGTTGCAAATTGAGCTGCATTTTCACCAGTGGACTATCATAAGCTTCTTTGCATGACCCCCTCAGTCCTGGGCTTTCAGCTGCCACTGAGGCTGCACCTTCACCAATGGCCTCTCCTGGCCTCTCACAGTTCCAAGCCTCAGCTGCTCTCCATGATCCCTTCATGGTTTCAAGACCACCTGGACTACTCTTACACATTATCAAGTTCAACTGAGGTACAACCTTGGCCTCTTCTGGAACAAAGCTGCTCTGTGATCTCAGGAAACAATTTCCAGAAAATTCCTCAGTGCTGCTTCTCCTGCTCCTGCTCCTGCTCCTGCTCCTGCTCCTGCTCCTGCTCCTTCATCTCCTCCTCCTTCATCTCCTCTTCCTCTTCCTCTTTCTCCTTCTTTAGCTCCCTGCCCCCATCTCTCTGTGATTGTTTTAGTGCTGAATTATCTTTATTCTCATATATTGCATTTAGGCTGTAGTTCTCTTTCCCTCCCCTCCTTCTCAGTCTTCCCCTCACCCCACCTCCTTTCCCCCACATCCACTCCCTCCTCCATCTCCCCCTCAGAAAATAAAAAGCAGGGCTCCCAGCAACATTAACCAGACACAGCATAACAAGCTACAGTAAGACCAGGCACATAACATCACATTGAGGCTGGATCAGGTAATCCAGTAGGTGGAGAAGGGTCTCACAAGAAGGCAAAGGGTCAGAGACAGCCCCCTCCATCTCTGATCGCATGTTTAGGCTCCACATCCCCATTACTAGGAGTTTTTTGCTAGGATTATTCTCATAGATTCCAAAGAGCTTTTATTGCACTGTTTCTACCTTGACCCCAAAGTGCCATCCCCAATTGCAGTCATTTCTTCCAGGATTTTCTCCCTCCCTCCCCACATCCTGCCATCTGACCCTTCCTGTTCCCAACCCCAATCTACCCCTAGTCCACCTTGGAAATCTACTGTTTCCTTTTCCCGTGTCTTCCTTTAAGCACTCCTTATTACTCAGCCTCTCTGAGTCTGATACTGTAGCATAATTGTCCTTTATGTTACAGCTAGTATCTGTTTATAAGTGAGTACGTAGCATGTTGGTATTTTTGTGTCTGAGTTCCCTCAGTCAGGATTTTTTTTTCTAGTTTCATCCATTTGCCTGCAAATTTCATAATCTCATTGTTTTTAACAGCGAGTAGTACTCCATTGTGTAACTATATCACATTTTTTTTATCTGTTATTTGGTTGCAGGAAATCTAGGTTGTTTTCAGTTTCTGGCTATTGTGAATAAAGCTGCCATGAACATAGTTGAACAATTACTCTTGTGGTAGGGTGGAGTATGCCCAGGAGTGGTATAGCTGGGATATTGAGGTAGGTGGATTCTCAATTTTCTGAGAAACCACCATATTGATCTCTAATGTGGTTGTCCAAGTTTACACTCCCACCAGCATGGGGGAGTGTTCCACATCCTTGCCATGAACTGTCACTTGTGTTTTTGATCTTAGTCATTCTGACCAGTGCAAGTGGAATCTCAAAGTTGTTCTGATTTGCCTTTCCCTGAAAGCTAAGGATGTTGAAAATTTCCTTAAGGTTCTTCGACCATTTAAGATTCCTCTGTTAAGAATTCTCTGTTTAAAACTGCACCCCATTTTTAAATTGGATTGCTTGATCTGTTGATATCCAGTTTCTTGAGTTCTTTATATATTTTGGATATTAGCTCTCTGTCAGATGTGGAGCTGATGAAAAATTTTCTCATTATAGGGGTGCTGTTTTGTCCTACTGATAGTGTCCTTTGGCTTGCAAAAGCTTTTCTATTTCATGTACTCTCATCTATTAATTGTTGATCTTAGTGTCTGAGCTATTGGTGTTCTGTTCAGAAAACTGTCTTTTGTGCCCCATGCATTCAAGGCTATTTCCTACTTTCTTTTCTATCAGGTTTAGTGTATCTGGTTTTATGTGGGGGTATTTGATACACTTGAACTTGAGTTTTGTTCAGGGTGATAGATATGGATCTATTTGCATTCTTCTACATACCAACATCTAGTTAGTCCAGTGCTGTTCTCTCCTTAATCACTTCTAACTTAGCTCCAGCTGACCAGCATCAAGCATACTAGCAAAACAAAATTTCACTTTAGTTGTTCTAGTATCTTGTTAGTCAAAGCTGACCAGAACCACAGCTGACAAGGACCACAGAATCTTAATTTAAAATAACAAATGGCCCTGATAGTGTCTCTAAGTCTCCCTCTGAATTTCACAAGCCAAGTCTCCATTGTCTGCACTGCTCTCAACATTCTTATCTTCCAAACTCCCACAGAACATCCCTCAGAGCTCTCAACACTTAATGGCTCTTCTAAAATTCCGAAGCTCTTCCACCACCCTTCCCAAAACATGGTCAGGTCTGTCACAGCAATACTTGACTTCTGGTACCAACTTATATTAGTTAGGGTTTCTATTGCTGTGACAAAACACTATGACCAAAAAGAAAATTGAGGAGAAAAGGTTATTTGGTTTACACTTCTACACTGCTGTTCATCACTGAAGGAAGTCAGGACAGGCACTCAAACAGGGCAGGATCCTGGAGACAGGAGCTGGTACAGAAGCCATGGAGGGGTGTTGCTTACTGGATTGCTTCCCCTGCCTTGTTCAGCCTGCTTTTATACAGAATTCAGGACTGCCAGGTCAGGGATGGTACCACCCACCAATGGGCTGGGCCCTCCCTCATTGATCACTGTCTTAGGGCTTTACTGCTGTGAAAAGACACCACGACCATGGCAAGTCTTATAAAGGACAATGTTTAACTGGGGGTGGCTTACATGATTAGAGGTTCAGTCCATTATCATCAAGGTGGGAGCATGGCAGCATCTAGGCAGACACGGTGCAGAAGGAGCTGAGAGTTCTACATCTTCATCTGAAGGCTGCTAGCAGAATACTGGCTCCCAGGCAGCTAGCACAAGGGTATTAAAGCCCACACCCACAAGGTCACACCTATTCCAACAAGGCCACACCTCCCAACAGTGCCACTCCCTCAGGCAAGCATGTACAACCATCACAATCACCAACTGAAAAATATCTTATAGCTGGATCTTATGGAGTCATTTTCTCAATTAGGCTCCTTCCTTTCTGATGACTTTAGCTTGTGTCAAGTCACAAAACCAGACAATACACTATCCTAAAGCATATGCAGTTCAGTAAACTATTTGTTTTTTAATTCAGCCCTCTTTTGTAAACAAGTTCCCCCCACTTTACAAAAATGTGTCTTGGGGGTGTGTGTGTTGTATAACCTTATTGTACCTAGAGCTAAAGACTATGTTGTCCTCATATCTTCAAATTGATGAAATACCTGAAGAAATGGGATTTTTAATATATGAAACTATCCCATACACATAAAATAATCTAACCTCTTTCCTATTGCTGGGATTTAATTTGTTTTTCTTTCCTTCCTTTTCTATGCTTAAAAAAAATTTTTGTGCCTTTATAGACTTGTTGGTATATGAATCCTGTCTAAGCCTTTAATCATCTTTTATGATAGATTCCTAGATGTAAGATTTTTTTTTATTATAAGTTCTCTTGATCTTGAGAATTATGTACATGTGCATTCAATGACACATGATAATACACAACCTCCATTTTTCTCTTCCAACTGCCGCTATATCTCCCCAGCATGTCCTCTCCACACACACACACACACACACACACACACACACACACACACACACAGGTAACCCAGTAATTCCAATTAGTTTAGTCTATATATATACATGGGCGTAAAGCATATAAACATATCAGTGAGAATATCCTCAAAAAGAATGATTCTTTCTCACCCAGCAGCTGCCTATAGACAAAAGCTCCGACTTAAAACATAGGACCTGGAGAGCATCTCCTCCATCCATTGGCTTCCATTCTGAACGCACCATGTATAGCACACTGCCCTAGTTGACCTTTCTGGTCCCCACATCTTCCTGTAGCCTATTGTCCATGTAGCTTCCAACACACCCTTCCTTCTTATTGTCCAAAGGTTGCCACTCCCACTGACAAGCACACCAAGCAGCCCTAATGGCCATCCATAGTATTGACACTGGTTATAACATCCTACTTGCAGTCAAACAGACTTACTTGCTGTTAGCTCAGTGAACCTACTCCTTGCCATACTCATTCCTTTCTTTGCTGCTTCTCTGGGTCTCTCTACTGAAGTTTACCTATCCATTCCCATCCCTAATATCCCTTATATTCCTATTAAGGCCTGTAATAATGCTGCTCCGCCCCGCCCCTGCTGGCCACACTGAAATCTCACCCTCGACGACTACCTCATGCATGTTCTTCCCTTTAGAATGCTTGCCTCATTCTAAAATGACTTCTTTGGTTGTGTATCACTCCTTTTTGTCTAGTCTGAACAGATAACATGTTTCCACGGGGCAGGACTGAGGCTTGCCCACACGTGTCTATCATACCAGGCACAGAGTGCTTTATGCACAGTATAAAGCTGTTCACATGTTCTAAGATGATGTTCATGTGTTCCAAGACGGTGTCTAAGTCCACAGACACAGCTTTCCTCTGGCAGCCCAAGTGTGGGAGCGGCACAGCTGCTTGGATTTATTGCTTTTCCCAGGAGAGGCAATTAAAAGCTTTATCTTCCCCCCTTTGGCTTTCAGCCAGTGGCTCTGCACCTAATCTCTAATTTTCCTTTAGTTTAAAGGGATGCTCATTTTACCCTGCCAAAGAAACACGATGACAGTAATAATGTAAGTTGCAACCACATATTAAAAGCCTACTATGTGCCAGGTACTGCACTTTACCGACAGGGTCTTATTTGTTAGGCTGCATGAGAATTTTATAAAACAGGATGGTAACTTTTATGGGAGAGAAAATGAGAGTCCAGAAAGGGTCAAAACAACCTATACCAGAGTCATGGAAATAGTCCGTTAGAAGCAGAAGTGAGAGTTAAGTCTTCATCAGTAGCCTAAGTCCTCTGGACCATGCTCCAAATGAGGACTTCAAGTCAGGCTGCTGGGAGACTAGTAGTTTTCTTGGGGTCCCAGATGCCCAGACTTTTGTAATGTGGGGAGATGCATGCTTCAGTTGCACTTTAGCTATTCTTAACCTCTTGTTCCCTTTTATTTGTGGCAGTGCCTAGGAGAACTCAGAGAAACTGAATACTCTGTTTGGGTTTCAGTACTCTTTGTAAGAAGTAAGTAGCTTTTAAGACTCCAAATACTGTTGATTCTGCACAGACGCTATGCTTGCTTCTGAAGTCTCCAAGCTGCCAGACCTATTACTGTACCAGTAGCCAAAGTGTGCCCTGGATATTAATTTGTAGGACTTCTGATTCTCTGCTATACTACACAGGTCATCTACTTGCTGGGTAAAGGCCAGTAAAAGTAAGTGTAATATCTATCAAGATTAAGACAATCTCAGCAGGAATCCAAACCAGTTATATTAGAAGGGGACTCCATTGTGATATGTAGAAGATATAAACTCGAGCTACCCTATATAAAAGATACACAATCCAGGTAATTTATTTCCAAGCTGTAAGCCTAGCCTAGGCAGGTTTTGGAGCTGTTCTAACTTATAGCCCAGCCGTGTCCCTTGTTATTTGCTGTTTCTCCTGGCCACATGCCCATGGTCCTTCTCCTCTCACGGCAGCTTCTTCCTCTAGTTTGGTGTCCTTTCTCTTCTCCTTTTCTCTGACCCCCAACCAGGTAACAGAAAACCCACCTACCTCTATCTATTACCCAACTTGGGGAGTAAGGTAACATAGTTTCACTTGATATATATATATATATATATATATATATATATATATATATATATGTGTGTGTGTATATGTATATGTATATGTATATGTATATAGATATAGATATAGATATAGATATAGATATAGATATAGATATAGATATAGATATAGATATAGATATATGGATCTCTTTGTCAGGGCCAACCAGATCTTGGGGGCCAGTATTTAGCATTTGAATACAGAACAACCTCCTACATTTCCCCCTTTGTGTCTAAATAAAAAGGTGCTTTTTCTTACTATAGTGATATTTTTGGAGAACCCTAGAAATCATCACTTTAGCATAGTGCCTGAAGAAAAATAGTTAATAAACATCAACTGAATAAAAGAATGAATGGATTCAGGAATAGAATATTGAATAAGTGATGCTTTTGATTCTCAGCCATGGCAACCACTGTGGAATAATAGGGTAAATGGGATTTTAAAAAGAAATTACTAGTGGAGTCACCTTGAGCACTGTTCTCTCCAGGGCTCTGTTTCATCAGTGCCAACAGCTACTGTTGAGAATTGTGGTAAGTCTAAGATTTTACTAACCACCAAATCTAAAATCTTGCTTGTTACAGTCTCAAAGATGCTGGCAGAAGATATGAAAGGTTTGGGTCAGATACAAGGGCTTTATTACGACAAGGCAGAGTATAGAAGACAACATATTTACATATATTTCCCTTGCAAATAGCCAGAGGGATGCCTGCATGCACAATGAGCTGTACTAAATGAGAGGGATTCCAAGCTTTAGAGCACCCAAATTTAAAATGGACAGTAAGTATGCTCAGAATTTCCTCTGCAAGAAGCCACTTATGCTATTTTTCCAGGCTGTTAGTTCTATTGATGTCCTTGAGAAGATACTCTGAAACAAAGAAAGCTAGTGTCTTGCTCCAAAGACAATATAGGATATGCATAAGAGCCCTTAAGAATTGTCTTTCAACACCATCTCATAGACAAAGAAAGAAATGAGGAAAGAAAGGAAGGAAGAAAGAAAGGAAGGAAGGAAGGAAGGAAGGAGGAAAGAAAGGAGGAGAAAAAGAACAATGGGGGCTCTTACACATTGTATCAGTTGGGTTAGTAAATGCTACCCTATAGCAACAGTGGCTGATAGTTCTCAGTGCCTTATGCCTGAGATCTGATTTGTTGATAATGACACACATTCATGTGAAATAAGTTGAGGACTCTGGTCCAGATCATTTCTCTGGACTGCAGGCTGGAGGAGGAGGCATCACTGCATGATTCATGGCCACGACAGAGAGTCCCTGGATGGACTGCAGGCTGGAGGAGGAGGAGGAGGCATCACTCTATGGTTCATGGCATGACAGAGAGTCCCTGGATGGACTGCAGGCTGGAGGAGGAGGAGGAGGAGGAGGCATCACTCTATGGTTCATGGCATGACAGAGAGTCCGTGAACGTGCAAACTATGATGCTAGCTCTTCAAAATGCGGCTCACATTCCATAGTTAGATCAAGTCTGGGGCTAGAAGAAGAGCTTGGGGTGTTTGGATGGCAGGTATCTTGAATTACTGTCACATGAATACAAAGTCCCCACATAGGACTCGCACATTAAATGGCCACTTTCCTTTTCCATCCTCCTCCTAGAGCCTTTGGATAGCATGGGACATCTGTCTGGGTTTTGGTCTGGAGGTGTCTCATGGTGGTTATGGATGCTGATTAGTCTCTGTCAGTGTCAAGAAGTTCTTCAGAATTCCAGCCCCACAACAATGTGTCCCAAGTTTGCAAATTAAGTTAATCAATACTAATTGTTACTACATATTCAAGATCGTACGCTTGTGGGTCAACATTTAGAAAAAGAAGGAACATACAGTTTCTCCCAATCCACAATTACTGCCGGGAGATAATAAGTAGATTGAGAAAGATGTTGATTTATTTTTTATTCATGATACAATGCAGTCACAGATTCAATAGCTGAAATGTTTTCTGCTTTGCACTGGTCATCATCTGGCTAGATCATCACAGGCTTTCTGAGTTTCAGTTTTACAAAGGCTGGACAGTTTATTAATCTCTCTTTCCCTCCCTTCCTCTCCCTTCCCCCCCNCTGTCTCTCTCTCTCTCCCTCACCCCCACCACCCCACTTCCAGATACTGTATTGAGAATTTGAGTATAAAGTTCGAAGTAAAGCTGACACGGTTGCTGGCTCCAAGACACTTCGAATCTAGCAGATTTAAACTAATAACAGTACAAACAAAAGCAACCCCGTAATCATGGCTTGCTCCCTGGAGGTTGAAGGCATAGCTATGTAAGATGTCTACACTGTGTAAGGGTCAGAAACCTTATGTGACTTATTTTTCTCTTACTAATTCATGAAGATAGTGACAAGAACCGTGGCTTTGGTCCTTTGTCGGCAAGATTGAGAAGATTATCCAGTGCATTATTGAGTGGCAGAGAAGCTAGGTTAGAACACAGGTTCTGTTCCCATTTTATAGCTTCTTTAATATATAGACATTTTCTTTTATTGAAAATTGGTTTTTTTTCCACATACTATATCCTAATTATAGTTTCTCCTGCCTCTACTCTTCCCATTTCCACAAGTCTTTGAGCTTTCTATTCTTTCTGTTGTTGTTGATATCCTAGCTTTAAACTGTGGTGGTCAGACAGGAGGTAGTGCTTTATTTCGATTTTCTTTTATATGTTGAGACTAGCTTTATGTTTGAGTATGTGGTCAATTTTGGAGAAAGTTACATGAGAAGAAATGTTCTGAGAAGAAGGCATATTCTTCTGTGTTTTGGTGAAATGTTCTGTAAATATCTATTGGGTTCACTTGGTTTATACATTTAGTTAGCTTCTGCATTTCTCTGTTTAACTTTTGTCTATTATAGATTACCTGTCTACCAGTGAGAGCTGGGTTTTGAAGACTCCTACTATCACTGCGTGAAGGTCATTAGGTGATTTAAGCTGGAGTAGTGTTTCTTTTAGGAACTTGGGTCGACTTATTTATGGTACATAGACATTAAGAAATGCAAAGTTCTCTTGGTGGATTTTTTCTTCGATGTATATGTAGTGCCCTCTCCTATCTCTTCTGATTAGTTTAGTTGAAATCTATTTTATCAGATATTAAAATAGCTATACTAGTTTCCTTCTTAAGTTGATTTGCATAGAATATTCTTTTTATCCCTTTACACTGAGGTGGTGTCTATCTTTGATGTTAAGTTATGTCTCTTGGATGCAACTAAACAATGGATTCTGTTTTCACACCCATTCTTTTAGTCTGTGTCTTTCTATTGGGAAATTAAGACAATTGATGTTGAGAGAGATCCGTGATTGACTCCAACCATTTTGTTGTTGTTGGTGGTGGTGGTATGTTCCCTTTTCTGATTTGTTGGTCTGCAGTAATTTATTCCTTGTGCTTTCTTGGTGTGGTTAATCTCTTCAGGTTGAAATTTTCTTTCTAGAGTCTTATTTAAGGCTGTATTTGTAGATCAATACTGCTTAAATTTGGCTTTATTGCAGAATGTCTTATTTTTCTCCATCTATGGTAACTGAAAGTTTTACTGGGTATAATAGTTTGGTCTGGCATCTGTGGTTTCTTAGAGTTTGTAGAACATCTGTTCAGGCCCTTTAGACTTTTAGAGTCTCCAATGAGAGGTCAAGTATTTCAGATATTATTCCAATAGGTCTGCCTTTATATGTTACTCAGTCTTTTTTCCTGGTAGCTTTAAGTATTCTGTCTTTATTTGTACATTTCGTGCATTGATTATTATGGCAAGGGAAATTTCTTTTTCAGTCTAGTCTATGTGTTGTTCTATATGTTTCTTTTACATTGATAGGCAACTCCTTTTTTAAGTTAGAGAATTTTTTTTTCTGTGACTTTGACCTGGGTTTCTTTTCTTTCATCTATTCCTATTTTTCTTAGATTTGGTCTTTTCACAGTGTCCCAGATTTCCTGGATATTTTGTGCCAATTTTTTTCCTTAGATTTAACTTATATTTTTTGGCTGAGGTATGCATTTCTACAATTATGTTTCCAATGCCTGAGATTCTCCCTTCTATCTCTTGTATTCTGTTGGTAAGGCTTGCCTCTAAGGTTCTGTTTGAGCTCCTAAATCTTTTGTTTCTTTATTTCTCTCAGTTCGGGTTTTCTTTATTAATTCTATTTTCACTTTCAAATCTTGAACTCTTTTATTCATTTCCTTCCATTAGTCATGTTTTCATACACACATACGTGCACGCACACACGCACACACACGCACACGCACACACACATGCACACACACATGCACACACATGCGCGCACACACACACACACACACACACACACACACACACACTCACACACACACACAGGGATTGATTTGTTTAAGGAATTTAACCTAATGGGATTGACCTACTGTTTTCTTTTTTAAGTACCTCTATTTTACATATATATACACTATAATACCCTTTTCTTGTGCTTCAGTTATGTTGTATTTCTCAGGGCCTACTGTAGTAGGGTTGCTGGGCTTGAGTGGAGACATATTGTCCTGCCTATTGTTGATTGTGTTTTTATGTTGGCATCTAGATATCCGGGCTTGGGATGATTGCAATTCTAAGTGCTGATACCTGGTCTTGTTTTTGCTGGGTTGTTGTCTTGTTCCTTGGTTTCTGTTGCCTACTCCTGTTCTCAGGAGGCTGTGGTAGCTGTGTGTTTCCTGGCAGGCAAGTCTTCAGTGATACATGTGTGGCTACTGGGGGTTCCAGGTTGGATGTGTTTCTAGGTTTTGTGTGCCAAAACCTGGGAATGGGGATGGGCTGGGAGGAGTTGCTGAGGGTCTGTCTACATGAGGAAGGAATCTGGGTGTGTCACCAGAATATGCTTAGTCCTATGGGAAGGGGGCAGAGAGTAAGGAGAAGCTATAGTAGGTAGTCTTCAGTATTGCTGGGGATGGGACTGGAGGGTTGTGTTTGGAGAAGAGGAGGGAGAGTAAAGGCCTGAAGCTAGAGTACCTGCTTAGCTTGTCTAATTGTTTCTCTGGAAGGCTTGATTGGTGGGTTCCCATGTGCCTGCTTGGGGTGGGAAATGGAATGAGTAGAGGGAGAAGGCAGGTTGAAGGAGATAATCTGTGTGATCCATTGGAGATCAGAGCATAGAGAAAGGGAAGACTGCAGCAGGTCATCTGCCACAGAGCTGATGATGAGACCGGAGGATTGGATTTGGAGGAGAGGAAGGAGAGATGAAGATATGTAGTTAGCCTACCTGCTTCTCTGATTGGTATAGTCTGTGGTTTCCCAGGGCATTAACATAGAGACAGTTCTGCTAACCTGCATCTTGTCCTCTAACTTTGTTTGAAGTCTGAGGAGTCTCTATCTCTAGGCTGTGTATTTCTTAGTTAATATTCTCCACCAATGAATGAATTATTAAACAAATTGGTTGCATGCCAGTTTGGTGCCAGACACTGAAAAGTGCCCACCTGTACCACAGATTCCACTGTTCATATAACAGTTGGTAAGCACAGGAATAATACTCATCACTTTGCAGAAGAAGGGATTGAGAAACCCAGAGGACCAGACACTGTCTTGCTATTTCAAGGAGCCAATGCCAGCATTCCACCAATCCATGTCTAAGCCAGGATGCCTCACAAAGCCATGAAGTCTCCGCCCCTGCGAACTGCTGGCAGCTCTGGCCAGAGACTAGTCAAGCTTATAACCACGGCTCTTGCCAGACCAGACATCCCTAAATCCCCCTGCAATAACATTGGGTTATGAAATCCAGGCAGCTCATATAAACACACTCGTTTTGAGAACACCTGCCTTTCCTCGCTGCAGCAGCACGCCTTGTGTGGCTTCTCCTCACCTATTCTAATGAGTTTCACAAACACCGTCTAAATGGCTTCAGTGTGGCAGGACCTGGAAGCTAACACAGTGAGTCCGAGATAGCTCCCTCCAAGGAGGCCGAAAAGTGAGAATAGGAGAGAAACTTAGATACACAGCAAGTATAGTTCAAATAGACTTAGGGTTGTGGACAAGAAAGCATGACAAATGAGCTGAGAGAGCAAGGAAGAGGTAGACTCCAGCTTTGGCTGTAAGCTTGGAGGAAATGTGATTTTTTTTTCAGGTTGAAGGGGAAGCACAAACACCCTGCACTGGTCATGATGGAAGGAATGGGAGTGGGAAAGAAGTACCTGTGTGAAGGAGTCATGTCATGCAGGCAGAAGATGCTACTCCTGCTTCTGGAGACTTGTTTCTTAGGGGAGACATTATTCCCCTCCAGAACTTACAAAGCCTCATTTTCTCAGAGCCCTTGGGGTTGGGGAGAACATCTGGCAGGAGGCAGTTGCATCCAGGGAAGGGAAAAAGGGCTTGACTCAAAGGTTAGCTGAGACGAAAGGTTGCTGGGGACACTTGGGAAGTCTTAACTGAAAGGAAACCATCTGGCGTTTAGGACCAAGCAAACTGTTTTCTATCTTTTCCAGGCTTCTGGGTGCAGTTGTCTGATGTCCATTCCCCCACGGGCTTTGTGAGCCTGACTGGTGGTAGCTCTCTGGCCTGTGACAAGTTGTAACTCATGCTTGAAACTGCATGGCCCCCAGCTTCTGCACCTTTGCAGAGATGTTCCCAGAGTGAGTTGATGACAGCTGTGTCTTTATGCCACCCCCAGGGGAATCTCAACTGCCTTTGTGTGAGTATCCTCCTGCAGAAGAAATATGGTAGGTTTTTTAATCCTGGGCACTCACATCTGGGAAAAACAATCCAAATGTTAATCCATCTGGAGAGAGAACTCATCCACATCTTCTGCTGCCTGTATCTTCTGTTTTTCATCTCTGAATCTTTAAATCTCATTATGAAGCCAGAATGAGCCCCCTGCAAGCCTGTCTCCTACCCTTCAGGCGGCCTTTTAAATGCTTCTTTATGCTTGGTCTCCTTATGCTCCTCACAAACAGATCTCTTTTTGTCTGCATGTGACACAAGCTCTTTCAAGAGCTAAGAAAGCCCCACTACACCCCCGTGAGGAAGGTAGCCATCATAACTGGCTTTCCTCACACCCGAGAGGAAATAGAGGAATGGTAGATCCATTGTAGGGGGGTCACAGCTTCTGTGACCATGCAAAAGCAAAAAAAAAACAGGGACCACAATCTACCACACTTAGATGTTTGCACAGGGAATAGACTCTAGGGTTTAGAAGCAGACTTTGAATATTTGTTCCTAAACACCTCTTTCCATATGCTGTTATTTATCAGTGACAAGATGAATAAACAACATAGAAAATGTTATTTTTCAGTAACCTATGCCTGGAACATCCAGCTGTTTCAGAATGAAGGCACCCCACAGTCCTCAATGGTCCCACCCGCTCTACATTGCCATCTCTCAGAGACTAAATGAAGCCTGCTTGTCCGTATTATTGTCACAGTTTACTCTCTGATTATTTCTGCTGTTTTCTCCTATGCCACCCTCCAGGAAACTCTTAGAATGATTTTTTCCCCTGAAGGACACGCTTTGATTTGACTCCATTTAAACCCTTTTCTTACAGGACTCCTTAGCCTAGAATAAAGTTTCACACTTCATAGACAAGTATGCCTGTCCAACACCATTTCCACTTCATACTTTATAACCAGTGATGGTAAACTGCTTCCTATTCCATGCATATTCACTGTTACACTTTTGCATGGTCCACACACACTAGCATGACCCTACTGTGAGGGCATAGCCTATTGATCATCACAACCAGCTCAAGAATAGTCTCCATTCCAAACCCAAGATGAGCTGACTTCTTGCTCCATTGTGTCGTCTTGTTGGCTTTCTTTGGGACCACACAGTGGACAGTTATGACTTATTTATATACTCTTTTCATCCTGAATTAAGTCCTAGGCAGGGAATGTATCTTATTTAGTTTGGCACAATCAGTACCAAGGACAGTACCTGGTACACAATAGTCATTTAGTGCTTTTTGATGTGTGAACAGCGTGAACTTATCTGTCCGTGATGCAGTCAACACTCATATAAGGAAGCTGAGGCTGAGGATCTTTCTAGACTCATGTTGTTCATGAAAACAGCAATGGAATGCCTGATCCAAGACTTGTTTCTAGGCCATTACATTCCTCATGTTCTTCAAACCAAGCCATCCAGAAAGCAATGTTGGGAGGGAGTTTATGTTCATTTACATGTTGCAGATAATGTTCACTTATAAAGTCAACAGACAGTTTTGAGCAGTGAGTATAAACCAGGCAGTTCTATAGACGTGGGGTTATAAAAAGAACACAAGAAAAATATGCACTTTCCCAAGTAAATGTTCGGTATGAATAAACATACATAAAACAGATTTTTAAAAATGGGTAAATTAAAGATGAGGAGAGAAGTCAGGAGCCCATAGGGTAGAATCCTATAAACCATCAGCAGCAGCCAGGTTTTATCACAATGAGCAATGAAAAGTTATTGGTGCCTTTCACAGAGGGAGTTGGATAGCTATATGGAGCAGATTCTGGAGCACAGTGAGGGAGGGGCATAAGTTAAGCTACTGCAGCGTGTCTAGAGATTTTTGACAGTGGCTGAGACACATGCAAGTGAAAGGAAGACGTGGTATTCACAAACATACTGATGGGTTTGTTGTAGTTGGAGAAATGGGCTAAAGCCATTGCTGTCATTTGTCTGTTTTTCAGCATCAATTTGGGGTCTGAGAGAATATATATGAATATATATTGAGACTATATCAAGCTCATCTTCCTGGGTCATTGTGAATCCAACACCAGTTGTTTCTGTTCCACAAAACTTTATTATATATGCAATGTGATTGTTGCCTTTTAGGGATCAAACATTTACTTGTATGTCCTAAGGGCAAAAATTGGACAATATAGTCTTGGTCTAGGCCAGCCTAGCTTTGAACACGACTTTGCAGGATTTGTCACATGGACAACAAGAGTTTGGAATTAAAAGTGATAACATTCTGTCCTTTGATTCAAGTCCATTACTAACTGTGTGACTTTGGCAAAAGATTTTAATCTCTCTTAAACCTAGTCCTGTTATTTGTAAAAGGATACACACATCTCAGAGCTGGTGTCAAACTTAGTGACACGAATTGTTACTAATTAGTGTTTCCATCCTAGGGGAAAGTGGGGAACAAAGTCACAAAGAACTCCTTCCCATATCTTCTGGACCTTGATATGACTGTATTCCAACCAGAAGAGTCTTTATATTCATAGCAGGAGTTGGCTAGTTTGAGGGACAAAAATGCTTTCTCTTTGTGGAACTTTGTGGAAAAAAGTAAGAAGCACAAAATAAGTCTTTTTTTAATTTTGTTTTGTTTTGTTTTCTTTTAAAGATAGGGTCTCAGGTATCCTAGGCTGGCCTTAAACTTGATCCATAGTCAATTATGATCTTGAACTTCTGATCCTTCTGCTTCTACCTCTAGAGTGTTGAGGTTATAGGCACGTGTTAGCATATGCTAACTTCTGGTTTACGTGGTGCTGTGGATCCAGTCCAGGGCTTTTTGCATGCTGGGTAAGCACTCTGCTAACTTAGTGACATCCCAATCTTACAAGTAATTCAGCTAGTGGTTTGCATTCTGTCTATGTTTCTAGTAAGGATGACAGCAGAGTAGAATTATGTCAGCATGAAGAAGATGCCCATCTTTAACTTGTGCCATGGTAACTTCTAAAGAGTCTAGAGATGAGGTAGAAGCCATGAGAGGGGATCCCTATAGGTTCCTTCTTTTATTGGCTTTCACATAAATGTGTAATCTTGAGTTGATAAGTATAGAAAAACACCTCTGTGGTACATGCCATCTCTCTTGATACAAGTGGTTCCAGGGATAAATCAAAGCTCAGAGGTTGGGTTCTTGGCAGGCAGGCAGGCAAAGGAATGTCTGCCCTTCTGTGCACTGCAGCTTCTTGGATAATGACTGAAGAATCCAGATCATGAATCACACAATGGTTCAACTTTGACTGGTTGGTAGTTGATACCTGGTAGGAAACTAGGTCTTTCCTCACTGGAGAGGGGGACGTTTGGCTGGTTAATGCTGTCTGCTGTAAGAGTAGGAAAGTGTGGCAGCATGCTGACTAGGCTTGGCCATCTTTATTATGTGGATTCAGGAAAGTTTTCTGAGTTGTCAGGGCTAAATGAAAAATCCAGATCTTGAATCTCACACTGTTTCAACTTTGATTGACTAGTAGTCAATATCTGTATGGGAACTAAGTCTCTCCTCACCAAGGAGGAACAGTGTAGTTGATGGAGGATATCTGCTGTGAGCTGGAGGGCTTGACCATCTGATGGAGATTCAGGAGAACACTATGAGTTGGCAGTGGGCTAAATGGTATATACATCTGGAGGCTCAAGGGCAGCAAGTGAGGACAACACTCTCCTAGGGTACCGCCTTCTGAAGATGGGGAAAATGCATTGTGTAAATCAGATGTCTTGATTTTTCACTATTTTATTTAATTAAAGAGAAAGATGTCTGGGTGTTGTCCGTGCATGAGTTTGTGTACATGAGTACAATGTTTTCAGAAGAAAATTCTAGATCCTCTGGAGCTGGAGCTACAGGCAGTTATGAACTTCCCAGTGTGGGTGCTTCGTCTTCTGGAAGAGCAGGAAGTGCTATTAAATGCTCAGACATCTTTTCAGCCTTGTGTATTTATTTTTTGACCTCTGACTTATTATTAGTATAATTGTTAAGAGACATCATGGCTAGGTCTCTGCTTTGTCACAAGGACCTGATAGAGAGGAAACCCTATGAACAGTGGGGACAACAGTCTCACACAGAAGACCAACACCCACTTGTCTTGCACACATTTTCCTTCCTATTGCTAGCTTTGGGTGAGACACATGCTGATCCTCCGGGTCACATTTCACTCTTTATTCAGCTCCACCCTTTCCAGACAGCTGCTACTGCCTATGCTCTTCTGCTGGTCATTTCAAAGCTTAACTCCACTAGGAAAAGAAGACAAAATACAAAATATGTAGTGAATGTGAGCTGAATCTTACACTGAGTATTTACCAGATACCTCCGTGTCTTTCATCTCGCAATAGTCCTAAGATGTAAGTTCTCTTTCCACCATCTGGTAGATGCAAAATTGTAAAAAACACAGTCTCAAAAGTGGCCCTAATACAGCAACTGGCATATTTTATGCTCTCAGCTTGCCACCTGTCAGTGGTGTAGTAGGTGAGGGATGTGTGTACATTCGTGTACTAGTGTGTATGCCCTTATATATGCTATGTGTGGAGGCCAGAGGACAAGTTTAGGTGTCATTCCTCAGGTGCCATTTGTAATTTGCACTCATGTTCTCTCTCTCTCTCTCTCTCTCTCCCTCCCTCTCTGTCTCTTCCCCCCCTCCTTCCTGGGCCTGAAGAATATTGAGTAGGCTAGTCTGGCAGGCCAATGAGCCACAAGGCTAAATCTATTTCCACTATAGCAACACTGTGATTAAAGTATGTAATCATGCCTAACTTTTTTTTTTTTTAACATGGGTTCTGGAATCGATCTTAGGTCTTCATGCTTTTCATAGTAAGCACTTTACCAACAGGGCTACAGTTGCTTCTTTCCAGGATGCTGCTACTGCCAACACTATTGTTTAACCACTGGTGAGGAGTGGTTTTGACAGAGCCGCTGGTAAGGAGTGGGCTCCAGAGGGCAGAACGTGGGCACATACTGCCTACCAGAATCCCAGCAGCCTGGGAGAGGGCAGAGATGCCCTGTACTCTCAGAGAAGGGGAGGGAACAGTTTCATTCCCCAGCATGGACACTGTGAGTCATGGTGCCTACTGCACCTTCTGGGCTGTCCTTAGGAGGCTAAGAGACTGACCAACATTGGACTCAGGGGACCCTCTGCATTCAAAACGCTTTTAAGCAGAAGATTTGCTCTATGGCTTGTTTCTTTGTTTTTGTTTGTTTGTTGTTGTTTTGTCTTTAATACAAGTTTTCAAAGCACTGCATAGAATATTAGCAACATAACTCTCATTGAGTTTGAATGAGAATTATATAGATAAATCACCAAGCAAGGTATCCTTGTGTTTCTCTCTCTCTCTCTCTCTCTCTCTCTNCTTTATGTGTTTAGTGGTGAGGGGTGCTAAGGAGCTACATATTTAATTTGGTGTCAATATGAATATTTTTAGAGACCTGCTGAATATGCTGTAATTACGTTATCTTTGCTTCTTGTGTAGTTTTATTATTCAATTGATAAAATGGTCACTGCTAATAATAACAAACAAATGATTTAATTCATCTCTTAAAAGAAAAAAAAAAGTCTTTCCTTAAAACAGACCAAAATGTTACAAATGCCTGAGACAGGCACGCCCCAGACAATCTTTAGCACAATTACATCTGAATAGCTTGAAAACAAGGTACTCTCTCTTTCTCCCTTCTGTCTGACTGTGGTGGCAGAGAGCAAAGAGGGGTTTACCTGCAGAGTCTACACTGCACGCTAGAGTTTGTGTATTTACATAGCAATGCTTTACCAACGTTATTCTCTTCTGGATTCAATGTGTCCACTAAAGCCTGGGGATTTTCCCATGAGTCAGTGAGAAAGCAGATGAGATGGAGATCCTCCAGCTTCACAGATAAGGCAGAGGGCACGATGCCACAGGCGACCTTGACTCTTCTGTCTGCATGGATCTGGAGGCTAAGTTCTTTGACACAGGAAAATGGCAGAGTATTGAAAAGCTGGCTTGTGCCAGGGTTGAGTTGCAGCTGTGCTGTTTATTGTAAGACCCAAGGCGTGCTCCCCTTCCTTCTCGTGCACAAAGCTAAAGAGTGGCATTACCTGCCTTCCAGCGCTGATGGGAATGAGGGGGGAATGGAAAGCGCTTAGCACAGCATTTCCTTGGGAAATGTTTATGCAATGTTGGCTATTATTTTTAAAATGTGCTTAATGAATGTGTGGCGAATGAATGAAGAATATGTGTTCTGATCACAAGATGCTCCGGGCAACCTTTTCCATTTTCAGTTATACCAGCAAGAAAGCCTGACGAAGTGCCAGTCTCTCCCAGGGACCTTGTAACTTCTGACTGTCAGCAGCTAGGATGCCTGCAAGTCTTCCATTTTAACTGGGTGTCTGCATTTTGCAATGCTAGCAGTTGGGGCCTCTTGTGGGAGCACAAGAGGAAGCAGAATTAGGACTGGGCTGTGTGTAGGGGCAGCTTGGTTTGCCCCTCTGTAGCTATAGAAAGCTAACGTTCATGGAACTTTTTTTTTTTTATTGTTAGCCATCAACTGCTAATGGCACCAGTCTTTGGTTAGTTGATTTTTTATTAGATTATTTTCTTTATTTACATTTCAAATGTTATCCCCTTTCCTAGTTTCCCCTCTGAAAAACACCTATCCCCTCCCCTCTTCCCCTGCTCCCAAACCACCCACTCCCATTCCCAGTCCTGGCCTTCCCCTATACTGGGGCATGGAACTTTCACAGGACCTAGGGCCTCTCCTCCCATTGATGACCAACTAGGCCATCCTCAGCTATATTTACAGTGAGATCCACATGTCCCACCATGTGTTTTTTTGTTTGTTTTGTTTTTCTGTTTTTGTTTTTTGTTGTTTGTTTTGTTTGATTGGTTGTTTAGTTCCAAGGAGCTCTAGGGGTACTGGTTAGTTCATATTGTTGTTCCTCCTATGGGGCTTCAGACCCCTTTAGCTCCTTGGTTACTTTCTCTAGCTCCTTCACTGGGGACCTTGTGCTCCATCCAATGGATGATTGTGAGCATCCACTTCTATATTTGCCAGGCACTGGCAAAGGCCCTCAGGAGACAGTTATATCAGGCTCTTGTCAGCAGGCTCTTGTTGGCATCTGCCATAGTGTCTGGGTTTGGTGGTTGTTTATGAGATGGATCCCCAAGTGGGGAAGTCTCTGTATGGTCATTCTTTTCAGACTCTGCTCTGAACTTTGTCTCTGTAACTCCTTCTATAGGTATTTTGTTCCCCCTTCTAAGAAGGATTCTGAGCTTCTGGGCTAATAACCATTTATCAGTGAGTGCATATCATATGTGTTCTTTTGTGATTTGGTTACCTCACTCAAGATGATATCCTCCAGATCCATCCATTTCTCTAAGACTTTCATAAACTAAATGTTTTTAATAGCTGAGTAACTCCATTGTGCAAATGCACCACATTTTCTGTATCCATTCCTCTGTTGAGGGACATCTGGGTTCTTTCCAGCTTCTGGCTATTATAAATAAGGTTGCTATGAACATAGTGGATCATGTGTCCTTATTACATGTTGGAGCATCTTTTGGGTATATTCCCAGGAGTGGTATTGCTGGATCTTCCAGTAGAACTATGTCCAATTTTCTGAGGAACTGCCAAACTGATTTCCAGAGTGTTTATACCAGCTTGCAGTCCCACCAGCAATGAAGGAGTGTTCCTCTTTCTCCACATCCTTGCAATCCCACCAGCAATGAAGGAGACTTCCTCTTTCTCCACATCCTCGCCAGCATCTGCCTTCACCCAAGTCATGGAACTTTTGTTGGCACTTCACACTTAGAACAACCCCAATCTGTAGGCACAAGTATGATTATTCCCACTTTACAGATGTTACACCAGGTTACAGATGTTACACTTTACAGATGTTACACCAGGTACTCAGAGGTTGCCTAGGATGTTCCCACCCCCAAACCCCACAGCTTGTTACTTACAGAACTGGGTTGAGAGCCCAGTGTGGCAGGTAAGCTCCAGGATTTTCATATTGACCACTGTGCTCTGTCAAGAGTCTGAGGCTGCCCCAAATAAGGCTATTCTGAGTCAGGATGCAAACTGTGAGGAGGGCATTGATCCTCTGCTCTAAGGAAAACACTTCAGAGTTGAGTGTGATGGTATACTCCTGTAATCCCAGCAGAGGGAAGAGCATTGTGAGTTTGAATGAGACCCTGTCAAGGACAGGAAGGAAGGGGGAGCAGGGAGAGAGAGAGGGAGGGAGGGAGGGAGGGAGGAAGGAAGGAAGGGAGGAAGGAAGGAAGGAAGGAAGGAAGGAAGGAAGGAAGAAGGGAGAAAAAGGAACTAGAGATGGAAAGGGGGAGGGAAGAAAGGAGAAAGAAACCCTGTTACTTAGACCTATATATATTGAATGAACTCTCCAACCGACTTCTAGCATGAATCATTCTCTCTCTCTCTCTCTCTCTCTCTCTCTCTCTCTCTCTCTCTCACACACACACACACACACACACACACACACACACACACACACACACACGTGTACCCCAGTTTGTAGACCTTCTTAAGCCTTCTACTTGATTAGATAGACACACAGACTGGAAGAGAACAATGCACAAGTAAATTAAGGGATTTTGAAGACAAGCGAGGAAATGGATATCCACATAGTTTGTGCTTGCTGGAAGGACATTTTCACAGATTCATCTTTTTTTCCATTTACCCTTAAACGTATTTTAGGCTTGCCTGACTGAGCAGAAGATAAGAGTCCTAGTCCTCCATAGCGTGTCTGCTTCCCTTGGGGGACCTCTCTCTGCTTTGGGCAAGGAGAGCTGACAGTCAGAGATGGTAATGGGCTGCCAGATTACTTCAGGTTGTGCTGTAAGTCTTCCCCTGCCCACCCTTTCTCTCCAGGGAATACTGGACTGTGTAAATTAGATGTGAGAAGGGCTTTGGTGATTAGGGAAACTGATACCTAGTCTGTTGCTCTATTTTCAGTAGCTCTAGTTCTGTCTGAGATCTGAACCTTTATATTCAGTGGCGTTCCCACCAAGAAAGACATTCTACTCACGAGATGACTGAGAGTAGCATTGACACAATAAAATTCAGCTCTGTCTACAGCCCTCGCTCCTCTCTCATGGTGAAATTGAAAAAAGTATAGTAAAGAGGTTGACAATTCCAGTGAGTATCCCTCTCAGCTTTCCTTTCTCTGAAGACCAGCTGGACCATTTTTCTTTCTTTCTTCTGCTAGTTGCATAGGGGTAGTTGAAGTATAGACAGGATCTGTAGATGCTTCTAAAGGGCTGGACTCAACATTCACACTACTCCAGACTTCCGGAAATAGAGTCCTGATAGTGATGAAAGATTTTGAAGAATAGTATAGTTTGGTAGATTTGGCAGTCAGACTTCTTGGGTTCAGAGCAATGGGCTCATACTGGCTGCGTGATGGGAATGGGGCTTTCTTCCCTTCTCTCCACCTCAGATTCTTTTGAGACTAGAATTAATACACATGGTGCACCATATACAGTTCCTACTCCATCTTTTGCAATCAGCATTAGCTATTATTTTGTCTTGTCTCCCCCCCAAAAAAGTGAATTCCAGAGTACCCTAAGTTAAGAATGGCAGTCTTCCTGACAAGTATCCTATTTGTGGGGGCAAAGAAGAACAGAGTGACATTTGAAGTTTAAAAGGGGAAGTAATGGAGACAGACAAACAACAGAGAGAAGAGGCCACAACCTCTCTGCAATCCTCAAGTGCTTGGTATTGGGTCCTGCATAATGGAAAGAGTGGGGCTGTATCTCACACCAATTGGAAGGGACAAACAAGACTGGCTTCAAGTTTGCATATTAACAGTTTTGCTTTGTGAACTGGTACTATGTCATCTAAACAATTTTATAGTACATTTTTTCTTTATTTCTTTCTTCTCCCCCTCCCCCTGCCCCTCTCTCCTCCCCCTCCGCCTTCCCCTCTCTCTCCCCTCCCCCTCCCCTCTCCCTTTCTCTCTCCCTCTCCCCCTTCTTCTCTCTCTCCTTCCCCCCTTCCCCCCCTCTCTGTCTCTCCCTCTCCCCTCCCCCTCATTGGATTCCTTTTTATTGTGGGGAATGGTGAGATATTTTGGGCTTGTAGCTGTACTCCAGGTGCTGGGCTGGCAAAGTATCCTGTCCTGGCCAGGAGACTTCCCGAGGTGTTGAAGAAGGCTGCAGGGCAGAAATGCCAGGTGACTGTGCAAATCTAGCTTGCTAAATATAGCTGGTGATTATACAGTTATTTTGCTGATTTTTTTTCCTAATCACAGTTTACTGGAGGCTTTAACCTTTGGAATGCTTAATGGAAGGAGGCTTGAAAAGCATTCTTCTGGCATTCGATGATAAATATCTTTGACGAGTAATTATGAAAATGTATTAATATCTTGGTTATAAAGAATCATCGCCAGAGTATGACTCATAGTGTCCATGGACAGGGGTCAGGACACAGAGGGACCTCAGATGACTCTGAAGCAGGATATGGGAATGTGCTCCTTGACCAAGGTATCGCAGTCTAGGAGTACCGTTGCTATAAGGGGCTAAGTCAGATGACACTAATCATTAATCTTACAATTTCTGGAAACTGGGAGCAACAAGAGCTTAAAAAAAAATCCGTTACCAAATGCTGGTGATCAAATCCAGAGTCTCATGCATTCTAAACTCTATCACGTGGGCTACATCCTGAAGCACTATAGAAGTTAAGTCTAAAGTGGGCCCAAGAGGGACCAAAGAACAGAGCAGATGCTGCTTGTCTATAGAAGTTAAAGTTGTGCAGAGAAAAAAATCCTGATCACCTACTTCCCCCAAGGCCAACTGATGACTAGTAGAGTCCAGAAGACGATCAAGACCTTCCAAACTTCTAGTCTGTAGTTCTTTTGTCCTAGGTGGGGCTTCATTCTGTATCTCTGGCTGCCCTCTAACTCTCAGTTTTCCTGTCTCAGCCTGTCAAGTGCCAGTATTACAAAGGTGCACAACCATATCTTGCTAGGTCATTTTTTTTTTAAATTAAAAAAAAAATGTTTGTTGTAGAGGCTCTAGGGAATTCACTGAATTTCAAAGGATAGGGGTTAGGGAAACAAAAGCAATTCTCTAACCATAAATTAAACCTAATGTGTGTGTGTGTATAGTGGATATATGTACGAACAATACTAGGCAACAATGGGGAAGTAAATGTGATTCAAGATGTGCAGAAGATGAAGTGGGAACTCATCTTTGAAACTCTACGGTGGCCACATAGCACACGCTGGTGCATTTGACCATTTTTCATGACAGGGAACATGCTGATTGGGGATACCGCTGTTAAACCTTATCTCTTATTTTCAGTGTAGAAAATTCTACCTGGGTCTGGGGGGACTTTGATTTTTTGCAAGAATGAGTCTATTTTTGGCTACAATGCCTACACAAAATCAACATGTCAGCATCTTTATTCTTGTCCCTATTGGGGGAAGAGAGCTAGTAAAGAGCAGAAGGGCACTAGGAAGCCCAACTGCCCATTTAGCCCCCTCAGCATTTGTACTTGGAGAAAAGGCAGTCAGCCCAGATAATTAAAGTAAGAATCCTGACGGAGGTACTTTGTTCAAAGTTCAGCCACATTTGGGGATGGAGAACTCTGCATGCCCCCTTCCCTAGTTAATAGCTTTGCTGACCTTCTCCAGAGAAAAAGTCATTAGAATGTTGAGTTATGATCTGTTTCTTGTAAAATTGTGCCAGTCCCCCATTTATAGCCCTGTATTTCAACCCATTCTAATTACCTCTTAGAATATACTTCTCAGCTCCTAGAGAATATTTTAAACCCTGATCTAAGCAATCAAGCATATTTCTTGGTTGAAAAACTGTGCCCTGATATTCACGGGTCTCTGTGACTGCCCAAAGTTCCTCAAATAGCCACATAATCCTTATCTGTTTTGGAGTTATTTAGAACACATGCCATTTGCTAGCTTAACTTTGGAAGATGACCTTTTACACTAGATGTTTAGTGTCAGGGGAATAAGAAGGATGAGCATGAAGTCACCCATAGCTCTTACAGTGGTTGTCTGCATCTTCCCAGACAGTATCTCTCACGTCTCTCCATGACCAAACATCTTTTTCCTCTACTTCTGAGAGGGGTGCTCGATGCAGCATCTCACTGGGGTCAGGGGTAGGAGGTAGGGAGTGGGGGGTGTGGGGTGGGTTTTGCCTAATGGAGTTCTTGTGATGCTTCTATAGCCCCACAAAATACTCACAGGATTAAGAAAATCTGTTCCTTAGGCTTATGACATTGAGAGATCTTCAGTTCATGTTGAATTTTGATCTGCCCAGTGGAGCTCCCTACATTACATATCTATATCTATATCTATATCTATATCTATATCTATATCTATATCTATATCTATATCTATATCTATATCTATATCTATATCTATATCTATATCTATATCTATATCTATCTACATCTACATCTATATCTATATCACCTTCTATATCTATCTATCTATCTATCTATCTATCTATCTATCTATCTATCTATCCTACTTTACCATATATATATATATATATATATATATATATATATATATGTGTGTGTGTGTGTGTGTGTGTGTGTGTGTGTGTGTGTGTGTGTATTAGCTTCTACCATTTCTGATAATTTGTGTGACTCAAAGACTTCTAGAGGTCCATGCTCCTTTTACACTTTGAATAGGACTAAAACCAGCACTACTGAGAGGAAACATTTTTATAGACTTTCTAAATCTCTCCACTGCTGAGAAGGATTGAAAAAAAAAAAAGAAGCATTTCTCTTGTCTCTTTATTTCTAATCACTCCTTCCCTCTAACGGGACTGAAGCACCATGAGAAATGGCACTCTTTTACGGCAAGGACTCATTTGCCCATAACGAACACTGAGCACAAAAGCAAATTGAACAAAACCAACCCTATGCTTAGAGAGACCATTAGGAACGATTTGACATTTATTGAACAACAGATGGCGATTAAAAGCATAAAAGCTAGATTGCCTTGCTAGAAACAAAGGGTTGTTCTACAGAGGAAGCCTAACGTTTCAATTAAAATACCTCGCAATGTCAATTAAATCATATGAAGATAAGACTGAAAATGGTTTCTAGCTGCACTCTAATCAATACTGCAGTTAAAATCCTCATCAAGAAGCACCCAAGTTTTTAGTTTGACAGTTTGTTGAAAGATTAGCCAGAGCTTCAGGAAACCATTTCCTTCAGTATAGGGTTCAAAAGGTAAGCATTTAACCAGGAGTGCCTTGTATGTATTAAACAGATTTATCTCAGCGCTGAGGAGGAAGCCTCATTGGTTTTGCTGTGTTTCAAATATCATCTACCTTTTAGTATGGATTAGGCATTAGTGAGGGGTGGAAAAATAACCCCATTATTTCCACAGCTAGGATTTCATTTTAATAAGCTTTATATTCTTTTGGGAAGCAGCAAGTTGTCAGAGAGAGTGAGAGAGAGAGAGAGAGAGAGAGAGAGAGAGAGAGAGAGAGATGACTTTTTAGTGAGGCAGAGTTTACTTTGAACCATACTGTGGTCACTTTGAACAAGTGCCTTGCACAACCAGAGTCTGCTACCCCATTTGCAAAACAGCTACCATGTCACTGTTTCTGGATTGCTGGCACATCCTGAGGACTCCTTATATGGTCATCTTATAAGTTGACTTGTTTTCCTCTCAAGTTCATAGTGACGTTCATTTTGACTACCAATTCCTTATCATATGATTTCATATGAAAGTAGAATTGTTGCAGATGTAATCTCTTAATCACTAGAGTAGAATAAGTCTATCATTCAACATGATTGGTGTCCTTACAAGAACAACGAGTATGGAGATAGCATATTTCAAGCAGGGAGGATGCATATGAACATAAAGATAGAAAGCAGGCCAGTTCTACAAGCTAACATGAGTCAAAGACACTGAGAAGTGCCTGACCAACTAACCACTGTAACTAAGAAAGAATCATGGGATAGATTCTCCCTCAGAGGCAACAGAAAGATTCAGATTTTAGACTTGGGCTTGTTCTGTTGCCCAAGCCACATTGCTGGGGACCATGTTCCAGCAACAATAACTAACACATATGCTATGCTAAATAAACTGAGTAAAAATTGATACTACCTCCCACTTTGGAAGGTTCATAAAACACTTTGCAAAATTTAATCTCTGAGAAAACTTGCTGGGTGGTCTACACCTTTAATCCCAGCACACAGGAGGCAGAGGCAAGCAGATCTCTGAGTTAGAGGCTAGCTTGGTCTACAGAGTGAGTTCCAAGACAGCCAAAGCTACCCAGAAAAATCCTGTCTTGGGGGAAAACTTCACTGTTTTCCAAACATTTGATTGTGAGTTTTTTCCTCCCCCACATAAATACCTATGTTCATTGTTCTAGGAAAGAATGTTCTGGAGTGCTTTGTCTGTAACGCCACCTCCTAACTTATGTCACCTCTGTTCCAGGACCCCAGTGGCTAGCTTCTTTATCTGCCAATACCAGCAACAGCACATAGTTCTCAGAATCACTCCAGGGCCTCTCCTTTACTCTAACTGTAGGCAAATTTTGGAAGCTCTTACCTGGTTCTCCATTTCTGCTCTTTTGCTGTGGAAGAGTAGTGAAACTGAGTTGAATTCTATGAAATGGAGTACTGCTAGAGCGGAGTCTCCACTGATGTCCATTAATATCCCTCTTCCTGGGATGCTTTCCCATTACATCATTAATTCCTTCCCATGCATTCCCTTGGCCCTTCATGACTGACCCGTTGTGGATCCAATGCTGAGCTGGACACAGAACAGGCTGGTGAATAGGTCTAACCGCTGAGAAATCCTTTCACTTGACTATTGATGCCTTTTGGAGGATAAAAAGTAATGATGTCAGAGAAAAGCAGCAACATCAGTCCTTTTCATATTGTAACTGAAAGGGGATAAAGAGAGGATCTCCACCCATTGGAAGGCACGAGGTTATATTGCTGGTAGGAGGAGTAGAGGATATTAAACTTTTATTCAGATGTGAGGTTACTATGGGAGAGAACAGAGAGGAGACAGGAATATAAATACTCCATGTTAAGTCACCCACAATGCTGTTTTCTTTTTTAAAGTACACACCAGAGCCTCTAGAGCCTGGTATTAGAAGAGGTCAATCAGGCAGGGAAGGCCACTGGCCTGCAATAACGATCTAGCTTTGGCAGGAGCAAGTGTAAAATCAAGGGAATTAAATAGAATAAGCAGGGAATTGTAACTGAGTAGCAGGGAAGGAGTCAGTATAATTTCAAATTTTCTAACCTTGGCGATCTTAAGAACAAGGAATTTCCCGGGCCAAAGAGTAGACTGAACATAACTAGACATGCTTCTACAACTAAAGTCATAGACATGAGGAGGAAACACTATTTAAAAATTGTAGAAAAGTCACCAAAAAGCAAGAAAACTAGTGGGCTTGGAGTGAAGCTTACTGATACAGCACTTTAGTATAAAGCCCTAAGTTCCACCCAAATACAGCCAAAATCAAGAGAATGAGGGATGGGGCTGGAGAGAGAGCTCAGCAGTTAAGAGCACTTGCTGCTCCTGCAGAGAATCTCAGTTGAGCTTCCAGTACCTACATGTTGACTCACAATCATGCATAACTCCCATTTCAGGGGAACCTCATACCTTCTTCTGACCTCTCTGGGTACCAGGTATGCACATAGTACAGAAACACACATGAAGATAAGACCCCTCCGATATGCATAAAATAAAAATAAATGAATCTTAAAAGAGATGATAGATTCTCAGTGTTAGAAAACAAAATAACCAACTTTTAAATGTCACCTTTTTTCAGGATGATCTAGAACTGATGTTGGTACTTATGTGTTGGCAACACTGTGGTGACAAGACAACCACGAGTCTTGGTCCTGAAGGAGCAGGACAGAATTTAGATATTTTATGTGAAAATAGAAATGTTTTTCTTTAATGGAGGTGAAAAAGTCCTTGCTCACAAGAGAAAGTTTGTGTCTGAAGCTAGCTAGCTGATATCTCAGACAAGCTATGGTCTAGGATCAGGGATCCACTTCAGGGCTGTGTCTTGTGTAGGCTTGAGTTATGCTACCTGTGTGAAGCACGGGCTCCAGGAACATAACCTACTTCTAAGTCTACCTTGTCACTGAATAGCTGCAATGCCTGGTCACAGAAGCTATAAAATTACCCAACTGGAAGACTTAGAGATAGAAAAGTAGGGATACATAAAAGAGTTCAACACATAGTCACATGGTAGTGCAAGAACTGAATAGCAAGAACAGTTATACATCTTAAAAACCAGTGATGGGAGGATAAAAAAGATTAACTGTGATCTCACAATCATAAGACTGGCAACTTCTTTTCACAACTGTATTTATGTACTGAACTGTATTTTCAAAGCCCTAAAAGCAAATAATTGAGTTCTTGAAGTCCATAATGAACCAACCTTTCAATTATGCCTTTTGAATAGCTACATGTGCTTTTATACCTACCCAAGAAATTAGGTAGAAGGGTATAAAGAAGATAAAGGCATCTTGGGGTCACTAGGATTGTACTCACCAAATGATGACCAAGCTAGACTTTAGCTTGCATCAGAACCAAAAAGGAAGGAGGTGGATGCAAGAAGCAGAGAGAACACTTAATTATGGTGGCAAGTCTAAACAAATCCACTAAACAAAACTGTGTATTATATGTGATTAGAATAAGATGGAACCAAAATATCATCCAAACCAGATATAAGGACATAGTATCAGGTAAGTTAGTTTGGAGAATTCAGAAGGGAGTTAAAGTGTACAGAAGGCTTACCTTACTCTGACAGGAAGGTAGATACATGTACTAGCTTGAGGTTCTGAAAGAAACATCTAAATTAGTCTTCCTATATATTTTCCATATAAATATATACATATATTTCCTATATATGATAAATAAAAGGTTTAGGTATAATTGCTCAAACAATGACAGACTTTAGGTGGGTGAAGGAAAATAAATCAGATAAAGTGTGGTTAACTAACAAACCGAGAGAAGAAAGAAATTAAAATAGTAAAATGAAATCAGAACAAGATAAAACAACAGATAAGATATCAGAATCCAATCCTATTAGTAGTGGCACGGCGGATGAGTCTCTGTGCCTCCTTCAGGTTTATTGCTCATGATAAGTGCAGACCAAGGATCCTGATGACTATAGAAAGATGAGGGTCCCAGATGAACTACATAAACCAATTTATCTTCTCTTGTTGAAGAGCAAGTTCTCCATCACTGAGCCATCGGTCACAGTGTGTCTTGAATTTGCCCACCTCTGGACAGCTTCTCGTGGTGAGAGATAACAGATGTCTTCATCCTTAGAAATTATATCATTTATGACACAAGTCTAAAAACATTTTAATTGCTATACTTTGTACTTACAAATGAAAAGAAAGAGATCAAACTCACTTATTGGAAGGCAAGATCTTAGAAGGTAAAGCAAACCAATGTGTAAACATGCCTTCTGTAGAAAAAATGTCTCCGAAATGGATAAAAGAATATGGGAATCTTTAAAATTAATAAAGGAACAGGATGTGTTATGCAAGGATTTACTAAAAGGAGACCTAGCACAGCAGTTTTTAATGTAGACAAAGAGAGTGTAAGGTGAGAAATAACTAAGAGACCGCACAGAGAAAGTATTATATGAAGTGTGGTAGTCAACTTTTGTCCACCATTGAAAAGCCACCTGAGAAAGATCAGCTTAAAGAGACACTGGTAGTTTAGCTCAGGGCTGCAGAGGTCCTTGGTCACTTTCTCCTATTGCTGTAGGCTTGGGTCGTATCATGTAGGACATGTGATAGTGCAAAGCTGTTCACTTCACAGTGGTCGGGAAGCAAAGAAGACAGTGGGGAGAGACAGAAAGAAAGAGTATAGTATACCTTTCATGGTGTCCAGAAAGCAAAGGAGAAAATAGGGAGGGAGCAAGATTGGGGTGGGGTGGGAGAGAACACAATACACCCTTTGGGGTAGAACCCCAGTAGACCTACTTCCTCCCACTGGGAGTCATTTCCGGAAGTTTCCACTACTTCCCATAGCTGGTCATTCAGGAGACCAGAGCCTTCATAGTCCAATCACCTCCCAAAGCCCTCCAGCTGAACACCACCAGAATGGGAACCGAGCCGACACAGTGGGAAGACATAAGATTTTAGAGGATCCTCAGAATCCAAACAAGAACAACACAGCCCACAAAGAACAAGAACTTAATTAAAGAAGTATAAATCTAAGCAGACACTGAGGGCTATGTTAACAAAATAAAAAATAATATAGAGCGAGACACTATTTATGACATTAATAAAAACAAAACATCCCCAAGAGAGGGGAAACATTAAATATGCAAGGTAAATGCCTTTCATGTAAATATGGTGAAAATCTTAAGGCTTTACTGATGACTGTAAGGAAGACATGAGCACATGTGGGCTGTAACATGCTCACGGAGGAGATGACCAGGTAATAAAGGAGATGACCAGATAGTAAAGACATTTATAAATCCAATGCTACACCACTAAAAATCTCTACAGAATCTTGATACCCTGTGATGTGGTCTTAAAATTCATAGGAATAGTAACAGGATGCTTTAGCTTTATGGCTAAGGTAATTTTGAAAAGGAAGAACAATGGGGGTATCACTTTGGAGACAATTCCCACAAGGTGACTGTATTGAAAACAACAGGTGGTTAGTAGAAATCTATAAGCAAATCATTGGAACAGCACAGTGACCCCAGGTCCTGACTTAGATAAAGAACTTGGTTGGTTACTAAAATGACACTGCAATCACTTGGGGGAAAATACTCTATAAAACACATGGTGTTGTGACAAATTACTTTCTGTGAGGAAAAACAAATGGAAACTAGATTATTAATTCACAGCATACACAAGTTCCAGGCAAAAGGATGAAAACTGAAAGGCTAAAACTATCAGGGAAAATGTGTTGCAAAAATATGAGAAAAACTTTAACTTGATAAAGAAGAAATGTTAAGAACCCAAAAGCATACACTACAGAGAAAATGGTGGGTAAATTTTATTCCATCAAGACCAAATACTAACTGTTTCTGCCTATGTGATAAAGATTAAGCTTCAGGAATAAACTGAAGATCCTTACAAATTACTTCAAATAAAACTAATGGAAGACAGGAAAAACATCAAAGGTTAGAGAAGGCAAATGGAGGTAGGAGTGAAGAATAGAGAAAAGAAATATGGTCCAGTGTGTAGCTCAGTGATGTACACAGCCCTGGACTCGGGTACTGGCACCATTAAGCTTAGTGGAACATCACACAGCCCCGAAAAAAATGTCCATTGCAACAGGTGCTGGATGATGTGGACGAAAGCAAGGGGCAATGAGTTTTCTCTTTTTGCCAACAAAGAAGTAGTGAGCATGTGGGAAAAAAAGCAAAAGGTGCCTAGAGTTTCGTCTGATCCTTTAAATAGCTATCCTGTTTGGCTTGCGTTGCTCCTTACTGTGTGTAGGTCTTACCTAGGATACAGCCCCCAGACTGAGTAAATGTCATGGTTTCTCAACAAACAGATATCTCCCGGGGAAACCAAGAAAAATCTACCCCGACTTCCTACTTTATTTCCCTGTTTCTTTTTATGGTCCCCGCGTTATTGGATTTTGTTAATGAAGCTGGATGCCTTTTGTTATTCTCTTTGTCCACCTTTTAAAGGGTAGAACTACTTTACATTTGATTTTCCTAGGGTTCATAGGTTACTACTTTACAAATCCAGATAGCAATAAGTATTTGTGAAACCAAACTTTGTTAAGGGTGAGAATCTTCCCTGGGGTCATTTGCCTCCTGTGGACACCACAACTTACCAAAGGATCTTCTAAAACTTCAATGCATCAATGGCTCGAGTCAGAGATTCTGAGGGTAGGATTAGGTCACCTCCTGGTCTACGATTCTCCTTTGGCATAAAAAAAAAGGCCAAAAATTGTATTTATTTTAGAAAAATTGTGCTTAGTGGAAATAAATGTTATGGCAATAGTCCAAAATCCTGGCAATCCTCTCTGTGGGATTTTCTTCTTCAGACCACAGCTGAGCTCTTGGCCTTTTGATTACTAAAGCCAACGGGATTGAGGAGTGACTTTGGGGTTTAATTAGGGTGTGCTCTACTAACTGTCTCTAACACTGTGGGGAGAGGAAAGGGGGAGTGGGGGTGCAATTCCTCTCCATTCCCTCTGCCTATTTCTTCCTCGTATCTCTACCTAAACACTACACCTTTATTCCACTATCACCTTCCTCCTTACCTACCACACACCTCCCTGCCACTCAGTCAGTCCATAGTGTCTTTTTCTTCAAAACAACAATCTCCACTTATCCCTCTCCCTCTCCTACCTGTGTACAATTTATCTTTATTAAGGATGAGGGTATTAAGGACACATATTCTGTAAAATGCTCTAGACTGAACTACTGATAAGCAGTGAGTGTGCTCTGGAGGTTTAGAAAATAAGAGACTTACCTAGACAAGGGAAAAATTTAGCGACCCAGGATGCCTGGGCATCCGTGGGCAGAAATAATTGCTAATTAGCATCCTACTGGCTTGGGAGCATTAATTGGCTTTGGGGGATATGCTTCCTGGACCCAAAGTGTATTTTGTTCATTTCAGTTTGCTGCATAGGATGGAAGGGGAATGACAATTACCGAAACAGTTTCATTTCAGAAATTCAACCTAATGGAGACTTGTCATTTGAATGATTATCCAGTAGTTGGTCTTTGTTTTTCTGCCAAGTTCTGAGAAAAACAAACTCAGATTTTCTTCAAGCCTGAGAAAACACAACCTTTTCTTCAAAATAATTGAAAGAATTTGCTCATGGATCCAGGAACATTCACAAAAGAACTGCTATCTTCTACAACGTTGAGAGGGAGAGGAAAGGACGATATCTTTTGGAACATTTCATTTTTGCTTTGGAACGCATCAAGCAATAATATCAAAGAAAGTGTTTCAAATTGATATCTTTAATTTTTCTCCTAGAAAGAAAATTTGTCAGCCATTTTGTGATTTACCGAGACTAAAGGCATATGTGAGAACACGCTTTTTGATTAATTAAATGAAATTACTTGAGCATAATACCCATGATGGTATCGTCTTTGAATTAAAACTAACTCAAATAAGATTGATGACATTTTCCATCATCAGATTAATTAAACATTTTTGTTAATTACACATAAGTCAGTGTGTTTGGATTCTTTTCAATCGATACTCTGAAGCAACTTCCATCTGTGTTCTAGAAGACGATTTTGCTGCTGTTTTTCTAGTGGGCTTTATTTTTAACAGCCAATGTTCTTTTTATTTTCTTTGTATCAGGGGTCTCAATATCTAGTTGTGCTAACTGTGGAGACAATTATTGCAATGACTTTTGCTTTGGTCTTTGGTCTCTGGTCTCCCTCTCCCTCTCCCTCTCCCTCTCCCTCTCCCTCTCCCTCTATCCTGTGAGTATCTTTCTTGGATAATCCCATCCTGATTACTGTCATGGCTACATCTTGACTTTGTTACACTCAGATCTTTTTGTTAGAGCAGTGATAGAACTGGGGTTGGCAACATCTGCAGCTGTGTGGCTCAGCCCGGTGCTGGTCTGATCTGATTTGTGCCCGGTGCTGGTCTGATCTGATTTGTTATGGATGGCTCTACTCCCCACTTGCAGGCAGGGAAGTGACTAAAAATGCAATCTTTGATTGTGTTTGACACCCGGAAGCATTGTTAGCTCTTTAGACATCTTAGTCTTCCTTTGACAATTTACCCTGAGTCGCATTTCTAAAAGTTTAACTCCTGATAAATTCAAATGTGTCTTTGTAGATGAAGGGGGAAGAGAATATTGCCCTTTGAAACCCTGTCTCAAAAAAAAAAAAGAAAAAGAAAAAGAAAAAGAAAAAGAAAAAGAAAAAGAAAAAGAAACAAAGTCATAAAAAGAAGGTACTTAGTGCGTCTTGGTATGCTTGTGGGCCAGTGATAAGCTCACGTACTGTTATCATTTTTTGTTTTGCTGCCTCTTTGCAGCACATTGAAACCAAGCAGTGTCTGGCTAGGCAACCAACCCTCGCCTCTCCTACAATTTCCACACATTCCTTGTCTATGTTTTTATTCCCTGGGCCAAATTCTCCATTCATTCTGGAAAGCATTTACACGTTCCCCTTGAATGAGAGGGAGTTTCCTAGGCTCTCACCAGAGAATGCAATTTGGGGCTGTCTTTCAGTTTTTGTGGAAGCCTGCCTGAGACAATTGATAGTTCAGAAATAGTTTATAGATGTGCAGTCTCTCTCTTAGGTGCTACACTGCATCACCGGAAAATGCCTCCAAGAGATGCTCATTAGGTTAGCCTTTCCCAGTGAACACTCTTTGATTAGCCATGTTTCTGAGCTAGGTCTTTATCTTCTTGAAAGCACTAATCTTAGAAACAGTAANATATATATATATATATATATATATATATATATATATATATATATATATATATATGGCTCTTTTAAGCTGAAAGTCACTGCCTAGTGTGCTGTTCAGTGTTCTGTGCATGGATTCACGTGATAGATTCCTTTTTAAAAGTTATTAGCAGGGAGGAAGTAGAAGGTTGGCTTTCTTAAAGAGAGTATCCTATGCCTCATTATTTCTCTTTATTTATTGGCTCCTGGGAAGTTCAAATACAAACAAATGTACCATGAAAGAATAGTCTGAGAGATTTCAAGCAGCTTCCAGAAGGGATGTAGGAGTTTCTGCTCCTTTGTCCCCTCAGGCACTTACCTATTGATTCAGTAGACTTGGATCAAAAGATAACTGTGTACTAAGTACTATCCAGAGTACTGGGGAGAAGGAACACAAACCTTATTCTAGAATGGATTCTAGCCTAAGAGGGGACAAAAATGGCGAAGAAGACTAGGAATGAGATGATGACTGAAAGAGAGGGATTCGTAGATTGCTACAGGAAAAACGAAGACTGCCAGCTTTGCCTAGAGACATGGGGTAAGGTCTCTATGATAAACCCTGAAAGACAAGGACAGAGGGTGGAGCTGTAGGACACACAGGAAGAAGGAATGGAGCAGGTTTTATAGACTGCTAGTTAAGAAATAAAGCTGGAGGGAGGGCTATCCCCAACCTCAACAACCTTACCTGGGAATTTGTGGGGTTTCCTCTGGAATATGTATAGATTTGAAAATGTAGCAAGCAAGATGACAGCATGAAAGTATCCTGGAAATCTGACAGATGACAATTTGCAAGGAGCACAGGTAAGAAGGCAAGAAGTCATACAGGAAGTGGCTGGGCCAATACATAGGAAATACAGAAGTATCGATGCCAAGGCTAGGAGGAAGGACAGAAAGTGAAACCAAGCAGGGGAGGAATGGAATCAGTCAACAAAATTTGTTCAACTCTTGGTATGAGGGGAACCACACCAAGGAAGTCACTCAACTTTGCTCCGGAGAAGATTGTGAATTGTGATAAATAAGAGACTATGGAAAGACAATCCCTGAGACTGCATGAGTTGGGAGAGAACACATTACATTTTGGTTGTGTGGTGCCAAAGTGCCAGAGGGATAGATGGTTTTAGAAGAGTTCAGATATAAAGGTCTGGACTTTAAGAGAGAAGTCTGAACCTGGGAAATAACATTCCTGGAGAAAAGTAGCAAATATGAGGACAGATTATTGATGGAGGGAACAAAGATGACAAACGCCAAGAATGGGTGAAAATACAGAAGACCTCAAGGGATCTTCAGGAAGTATGGGAGGAAAGAGAAGGATGCATGTAACAGCAATGGTGGCCCATACATCCTCTACCTTGCTTTCCAGCTGATGGAGTTCTTAGAGAGTGACCAGTCCTCAGTCGGTCCTGAGGACTCTGAGTGGTAGGTACATGGAGTCTTAATTTAATGCTATTGCTGGGAGGTTGTAAAAACATAGGTGGGGCAGCTAGCTGGAGGACGTCAGTCACTGACTGGCATGTCTTTGGAGCATCTCTTTCTCTGGGCCCCATCTTCACACTCTCATTGTCTCTTGCTTTCCATGATAAAGGCACCTCTTTCTCATCATGCTTTCTCTGCCGAGATGTTTTTCTTCACCTTAGGCTCAAAGCAATGAAGCCTGTCTACAGCAGACTGGATCCAAGTGAGCCAAAATAAATCTCTCCCCAATTAGGTTGAATTTATCAGATTTTGACACAGTGGCAGGAAAACAACACAAAACTAAAATCTCGCTAGCACAAATGCTGACTCTCTCCGACTCCACGCATTCTTTTTTTCTTGTCTGTTTACCCTATGAAGTGGAAACCCCCTGACTTCACAAGCAGACCTCTAGGGGTTACTTCCAAGCCCTCACAAGACTTCTAAAGGCTTTCCATGTGACTCCTCATTTATTAGTTATTACCCTGCCCTGCTATGTCTCAGAGCTTGCTTTAGTGAGGTACTGTCACTTTTTACAAAGGTGCTGTTGGTGATTCCCAATCGGTTCTTTACCCTAGTCTTGCTGTTGATGCAAATTTTTTCACATACTTTCCATGCTAAAAACCACCCAGTAGATTCTTTTGTGTGTGTGTGTGTGTGTGTGTGTGTGTGTGTGTGTGTGTGTGTGTGTGTCTAGATGTTAGAGCATGATGTCAAGGGTCTTCTTCAATTACTCTTCAATTTAGGTTTTGAGAGTCTCCCATTGAGCCTCCTGTTTGGCTAGACTGTCTGGCTAGCAAGACTCAGGGATCCCCCTCTCTCTTCCTCTCCAGTACCGGGAATATAGGCATATATTAACATAACTAATTTTTAAAATTATAATTAATTTATTTATTACTTTACATTCCAATATCAGCCCCCTTCTCTCCTCTCAGTACCTCCTCACACAGATCCCCCCATTCTCCTCTCCCCTTCTTCTCTGAGAAGGGGGAGACCCTGTGGATATCACCTCCTCCCCTACACATGAAGTCATTGCAGAACTAGATGCATCCTCTCCAACTGAGGCCAGACAAAGCAGCTCAGTTGGAGGAACAGGATCCACAGGCAGAGCACTGATTCAGAGACAGCCCCTGCTCCAGTTGTTGGATTACCTGCGTGAAAACCAAGCTGCACTTCTGCTACATATGTGTGTGTGGGTGGGTGCTGGGAGTGGAGTGGGGATGAGGCAGGAGGTGGGGCCACAGACCTAGGTTCAGCCCGTGCTGTCTCTTTGATGGTTGGTTCAATCCCTGGGAGCCCCCAAGGGTCCAGGTTAGTTGACCCTTAATATTCCTGTGGAGTCCCTCTCCTATTAGGCCCTCACTCCTTCCCCCAACTCTTCTACAAGACTCCTTGAGCTCCATCCAATGTTTGGCTGTGAGTCTCTGCATGTGTTTCCATTGGCTGCTGGGTGGAGCCTCTACGAGGACAGTTAGGCTTTTTTTTTTTTTTTAAACATTGGTGCGAGAGGTTGAATGTGGGTCCTCATGAATTCACGAAAATATTTTACGTATTGAATTATTTTCCCAACCTAATTCTTACCTGCTAAAATTCTTTTAGAAGTGTGTGTGTGTGTGTGTGTGTGTGTGTGTGTGTGTGTGTGTGTGTGTGTGTTAGGATGTGTCTGGCTTTTTGTGGATTCTGAGGATATGAGCTCAGTCCCTTATGGTGTAAGGCAAGCACTTTATCCACAGAGCCATCTCTCCATCATAATTCTTAAAGCTTTGGCTTTGAAGTTTGTCATTTCAAACTTAAGTAGGCATTTCGATGTCATACGTTTCACAAAATGTAAAGAAAGACGTGTCCCTTTATTCTATTCTCCAGCTTAATTCCCTCGCCAAACTTGGTTCTGTTCCTCCGACCTAACTTGACCCTAGTCTAGGTATGGCAAGAGACATCCCACTGACTCCAACTCAGGAGGAAAACCAGCACACTTCATGACATTGTAAGTCTATCACCTCTGTTCGGCTTTTGGCAAATAGCTTGCTGCTGAATCATGGCATGTTTCTCTTCCCCCACCAGACTTTGGACCACGCTGCTTTTTTGAGATGCAATGAGTTTTGCTTCTTCAATGTTGATAGCTTTATATAAGATATAATGTAAAAGCAGTGAATTCTGTACAATAAGGGGTACTTCCTTCAGGCTATAGTTAATCTTGATCTTGTTTATAACTTTTCTCCTCCCAATGGATTTATAAAATCCTTCCCATTGCCACATTGCAGTTCAAAAAGACAGATTAGAAGAAAGAAATGTCACCTCCAAGTGAGTACACACAGCCACTGTTTGTCACTAGAGTACACTTTAGCGGCAAGTAAATCGCCTCAGAAATAAACTTGATGACTTAAAGGTAAACTCAGAACAATTGCTGATTGAGATACTGAAAACTCTCTGTTCTTGGGTTGAAAGCCCTCATATAAAGAAGCATCCTTGGCAGAACACAGTATTGTCAGATGTTTGTAAAACCGAGAAGGGGATCAGCAAATCATGTAGCCCCAAGGCAAAGGGGAAAAGCAAATGTGCACAGTCTCTGTGGAGAGACATTTGCAAGTTTCACCCATTCTGAGATAAGAAGATGTCTTTGTTTTGCATTCCATTGATGTGATTAGACACCATGACTAAAAGCCATTTGGGGAGGAAAGGCTTTTATTTCAGATTACAGCTCTTAGGTCAGACATCCCCCCCCCCCCCACGCCACCGTCGATGGGAACACAGGCAGGAACCTGAAAGCAGGATCTGAAGCAGAGGCCTTGGAGAGCCCTACTTACTGCCTGCTCCCTGTGGTTTGCTGGGCCTGTTTTTTATATAACCCAGAGGTGGCACTGCTTTCGGTGAACGGGGCCCTTCCACAATAATCACTAATTAAGAAAATGCCTACAGGCTACTCTTATGGAGGCATTATCTCAACTAATATCCCCTCTCAAGATATGTTTAGATTTGTGTCACGTTAACAAAAAAAACAATGAGCACAGGATTTGTTAGTTATATATGTTTTCAGTGCTGTAACTAATGCCTGAATTAATCATCTGATAATCCATATGCAATCAATGACTAAGTGAGTTTTGATTTAGTCTCTTGCAGATGGGAAAACAAAAATTTCAATCTAAAAACATTGCTTAAAATTAAACATGACTCAAAATTATTAAAGTCATAATGTTTGATAAGCCTGGGAAGCAAAGAACTCTGTATGTCAAAGTGCTTTGAATTTTGAAAGTGCTTCAGTGATGAGATAAGGATATTTATATTCTGTGACCATAGCGACATAGCCAGAGAGCATGAAGTCAAGAGAGCAGGCAGGAGAGGAAGGGCAGTATTTAAATTTAAATTTACACAGGCTTCATCTGTTATTACGGTTATTGGAAAAGAGCTCCAGTCTTCTGGATAGACTAAGAAACTGTAAGTCTTTTTCTGAGATATTCACTTAATGTTAACTATGAAATCACTGTTTAATATTCATAGACTCTGATTCTTCTTGGCCACATGTACAAAAGATTCTATAATTTACTTAATCTATTTGTCTTGTAGAAAATGGAATTTGCTTATTTAATTTTTAAAGAAAGCAACAGCTTTTATTAATATATGTAAAAACGATTTTTGCATTAGTTGGAAAATCCTTCCATTTCTGAATGGTTTTATTTTCCCCCTTCCTTGTAGGTTGCAGGTAAATATATGGCCTGAGCAGATATAAATCCAGTCATCACAGGATTAGCTTGGGTGACACACTTAATTTAATTTATTGAGCATTTACTCTGTGCCAGGTACTGCATTGTGCATGATAACAACCGTCTCCTGATCCCCCTGTTTGAGCAGATAGAGTTCAGTCAGTGGAGCAAAGTCACTGTGAGTAGTAGGGCTTATCATTCACTCAGTGACACTCTACCTTAAGTTTCCATGGCCTGCTGAGAGCACCTGTGTATCTCTCGTGCCAATTCTTCATCCAGTGACCTAATGTGGGTAGCTTGAGGGGTGAGAATTTACACCAAGAGACTAGCATCTCAAGGCCCCATGCTGTCCTGAAGAATAGGCATAGTGCATGACTAAAATGAGCTGGGAAAGTAAAAGTCTGGAGAAAGGTGTCAGTGTGTCCCTCAGAGGGGACAACTCAGAGCTTCCAGAAAAGTCTTTGATGGTGTGGATAGACAGCTACCAAAGACATGCAGCAAAAGGGGAGTCCTTAATAAGGCCCATGGGAAGCTGCTGTCTCTGTTGACCATTGCCTCTTTGGGCTCATATCAGGCAGCTGGGGTGGTGGATACCCATGGCGACTGTTGTTTATGAGAGTCAACCTCAGGAGGGCAAGTGTGGCAGGGAGCAGATTGGAGTAAGAGACTGCTGGAATTCATCAGACACTCTTTCTCTGTAATTATCGGACAGCCGAGAGGAAGATCTGCCCTTCTCTCTGCTATCTCACTCTAGTGCCCCCAATCCTGTGTATGTTTCTCTTTTGGGTTAATCCTAAAGTTGAGTCACACAGAAAACACTGCCTCCAACTTTCTCAAGCTGGCTAGTATAATCTAATACACTTCCCTACAGTGCAATGGTATATGATTATCCTCAGGTTTTAGGAAGAAGCAAGACCCACCGAGGTAGCTTGTTTGAGGTTATAGAAACATATCACTCGTTCTAACAGATTTCAGAGCCTGCCATTTTAAATACTACAGTGTACACAGAGTTTTGCTTTTATTTTTTTTAAACAGTGAGAAAATAATCCCATTTTAAAAGTGTATATGTACTTTGAGCATTTTTTTTTTCTGGTCTCATAACCCACATGCGCGGGATGGTCACTCCCTGGAAACCCTGGCTACAGAGTGCAGCCTTCTATGTTGAAACAAGACTTGGGCTGTTTAGTTTAGGTCTGACTTGACTGAACACCCAGAGCTTTCTCTTGATGAGCTATGACTTGCCTGTCAGTTATGATATCACGGGAAGATCCTGTCACTGGCTATTGATCTGGCTTCTCAAGAAGCTTCCAAGAAGGACTGGATACTGTAACTCAGAAGTAAGAAGGGGAGTTGACCTTTGACTTATGCTAAAGGGGAGTTGGAGGACTCTGGCTGGCAACTCTCTCCCACCTGTCTAGCACAGACTGCTCTGAGGAATGTACTGCCATGTACCAGTCTGGAAGGTGGGTCACATGACTGGTTATTTTATAGGACCAGGAAGTCAGTTCAGCAATAGACTACTGGGTTTACGCATGCCCTCTTTTCTTTCTTCATTCTTTGTTTCTCATTGACTATCTTTGGACTACAGGTTTTGCAAAGCCTTGACCTCTAACCTTTGCCCAAGAATCAGGCCTCTAGGGAACCAGCCAAAGGTAGTTACCTAATTTTATGCAAATGCTAAGTAAATGCTAACAATAGGTGTTTAATACTGTTGGGGAGGGTGATAAAAAATTGTACTTTTTTGATGTTGGTTTTACAGTTCAAAGTTCAAGTTCTTTTTTTTCCCCCTCAATCCATTAGCTAAATTCTTTAAGTAATCCCTAAATGGTCACACACTATTTGATGTAACAATATCTTATGACCCTCAGTTAATATGCTTGCATCTAGAAAGAGATATCATTAAGCAAAATCAATGAGCAGCACTAGGATTTTCTCCTGTGTATCGGGGAAGGTATGATGGAGAAGGGGGGTGGTGCATAGCTCACCTATGCACCATTGACAGTAGTCTAGTCCATCCCAATAAAACAAGGTCATATGTAAGACTTGCATACCAGAAACAACTTTTTAAAACACCTGTTGGAAATTATGTGGTGTATCAACACTGGGAAGTAAATAATTGTAATTTTCTCTAGTGGACCAAGGGCATGTTTTCTTAACAATACTACACACATACACACACACATACACACACACACACACACACACACACACACACACACTATTCTTTTCAGCTATTGAAAACAAATAAAGGTAAAAAAAAACACAGCCAGGACTGGGATTTAACTGAAGGAAGTGGTCAAGCATGGGTTCCTGAGTGAGTCTTGGCCCTGGCCCCTTCTTGTCCTTTTTCTCTCTTTCCTGTCCACCCTGATGAAGAAACTCTACCACATGCTCTCACTATTCTGTTTCGTCCAAGCATGTGGGGTCAAGTTACCATAAACTGAGATATCTGGAACAGAGCCACAGGAAGTCCTTCCTCCAACTGTTTGTTCTCTTGGGTATTTTGGTCACAGAGATGAGAGTGCTGTTTTTGGTTTCTTTTTTCAGATGATAAAATAAAAAGCCACTTAGAGGAGGAAGGGTTTGTTTGCTCTCACACTTTGAGGTACAGTCCATCATAGCTGGGAAGTCAGGCAGCAGGGGCTTGAAGCCGCTGCTCACTGAGGAAGGATGCACGCAGGCTAGTGCTCAGCTTCTTTTTGCCATTTAGGCAATATAGGTTCCCCTGTGAAGGTAATGGTTCCCCCCATAATTAAGATGACCCTTCACACATCATGTTAATCAAAATAACCTACCGGTGGTTATGCCTGCTTGTAATGTTCATGTCCCAAGTGATTCTAGAGTCTGTCACACTGACAACACTAACTATCATAATATCAATAATTCAGAAGTTGATGAGATTCAATTCTAAAGCACATTACAATGAACAGATATGGAAAAAATATGGCATGTAGGTGGATGATAAATACATTTTAAAAGTTTAAAAAGCAAATTCCTAAACTCAAGGATAACATGCGCAAGTGTTTATATTTTTTGAATGAGTTTGTCTGCAGAATGGGTAAATTAGCTTCCTTTATTAAAAGAGAACTCTCCCAAATTAACTGTGGAGACTAAATCCCAAACTGCAGATAATTGAAAATAAAGGTTAAAAATAAACGTGCTGATACAGCAGTCTCTCAAAACAGAAGGCACCATCTCTGCACAATTATAGCTGGGTTTACCAAATGGAAGACTAAAAAAAGGAAGTGTCAGTTATAACATTCTAGAAACAAATATTTTTAGCAGGACCTTGTACACATGAAGGCAAAGGAGGTGGTACATTCCTACAATTCTAGCCCTTGTGTAGTAGAGGCAAGAGGGTCAGAACTGTGGGGTCATCCTTGCCTATATAGTAATGCGTTTGAGGCCAACTGGAGCAATATGAGATTCTGGCTTGTTGTTGTTGTTATTGTTGTTGTTTTTTAAAGCATACGTACCCTAAGTTATCTTATAGTTATTGTAATAGTTAGAAAGAGGCTATATTTCCTCTGAAGATTTTACCTTTTCTTTTCTTGTTAGAGGAAGAATCATCTCAATAGAAAATTAGCAGTCACAGGGTAATGTTCAATTTCACTAAATTATGGAACAATTCTGGTCCTCTGTGTTATAAGGAGCCTTTAATACCATTGCTGCAGGACAATCAGAGATTTTTTCCAGTTCTTGGCACTTGAATTGCAAAGAAGAATATTAATAAGATAAAATCCTAGGGTGGAAAAAAAATCTTTCAACTCTGAAACTCTATGCCTAGAAGAATCATAAGATAGCATTTTCTCATAAAGTCCCTTTGCTTTAGAAGATCCACAATCCTGATTATTATTCAAACCTAATTTCAACTTGGAAAACTTAAGTAAAGGGCAATCTTCAAGTTCTGAGGATTATAAAAGATGACAGCACGTATGTAGTTTTGATAAAAAAAGGGGGGGCCGGGGGGGGGAGAGGCAGTAAGCAGCAGGGGCAGTAGCTGCTCGCCAGAAGATAGCTCAGAGCAGCCATCAGTCAGAGTAACCGAGAGAGGAGTCATAGAAAACCACTGTGCCAGACTCCTGGGCAAGAGCACCATTATTTCTTAAATGCTGCTCAGTTAGAAAACGTTGCTGTACCATGAAAAAGACAATGACAGCCTCACTTTGCTATTACCCTGGAGTTGTCATTTTACATGTATACACTTAGAAAGGTGATCAAATTATACATCATCTTTGTTAGAGTTTGCAATGTAGCCTTACATGCATCTTACTGGTTCAACAAATATTTGTTGGATTGGCTATTTACTGGGCCCTATGCTAGAATGAAGGACTGTTTAAAGGGATTGAGGCTTGATCCCATTCTTCAGTAGCTTAAGAGGTAGTGGGGTATGAGCTTCAGATGTATGATTAGAAACATCTATTGGGACTCTTGGGCTCCCTAAGGATTATGTTCTTGTAGATAGTTGGATAGTCTCACTTTGGAGACAGAGCTTGCTCTTCCCATTCATTCATCCATTTACTCATTCAACATATTTGTGTTATGCACTCATTCTGGGACAGCCATCTCCCTCCTCTCTTGGAAGTAACTCTTTAGTAATGAAGCTAAATCATGAAATGTTAAAGAAGCTAATAGAATACAAATGATGATACCTAGTTTCCAATAAGTGGATTCAAACACTATTCTAAACACCCCATGACTCTTAGCAGATCATCTAATATGATTTATGCCAAGTTTAAAAAAATGTTCAAATGTGTTGTTATTAAGTTGCCCCTGAGACTTCTGGGTATCAAAGGGCCCATCAGGTCCTATGGTAGTATCCTCAAGTTCTGAGGGTGTTTGCTAGCCTGGTATTTATAGTCCCCATGCTGATGCTTGTCATAAATCTCACTGGGATCTGCTGATACAAACCAGTCCCTCCCCAGAGTCTGTGCTACCTGACATCCTTTTTTGAAGACCCTCCTCAGAGGCTCCACATGCCTTCAGGTTCCCCCTTCACACATTTTCTCTTATCTCTAGAATAAAAAGGAAGTTTTAGATTTCTTACTAGATGATCACGCTTAGATCTTTTCTTTCTCCAAATATGTTGTTTAGGTTTAGAAAAATATTGTGCTTCTAAATTCTCTAGGGCTTTGCTTTCCACCGTCAAATGCTAGGGCACTTAGAGTCTAACTCTCGCTCCTTTAAGATATCATCATATAGCAGACTCTTCAAACTGCTTTGAAACTCAAAGAAAGAAAGAAAGAAAGAAAGAAAGAAAGAAAGAAAGAAAGAAAAGATTGTCACTTTTCCCACTCAACAACTTAACCTGAGAGCAGTGATAAAAGAAAGGGTGGGTGAGGTAGTTATTCCCAAAGCAATAACAGACATTCCTGATAGTCTCTTCATTTTTGTGGGTCAGGGATTCAGACATGGTGCACTGCAGATGAGACTTGGATTTTTTGCATATCTGAGACTTCTGTAAATTATGTAAGTTGGGTGGGTTGGGGGTGTCACTGAAGTCATCCGAACACTCATGGAAGTGGTGCCTTGGGGTTGCCTTTCAACTGGGCCCTTGCAGGACAGTCACCTGGAAGATCCACACATGGCTCCTCTCTCAATGTAATATGGGCCTTTCAAATATGGTGGCAGAGTTACCAGGGCACATTTGAGGAGGAGATAGATAGATAGATAGATAGATAGATAGATAGATAGAGACAGAGAGAGAGACACAGAGAGAGAGACAGAGACACACAGAGAGAGATAGACAGAGACACAGACAGGTGGGGAAAAGAGACAGAGAGAAAAAGAAAGAAGGAGAAGAGACAACAAAGACAGGGGTGCGATCACACCCATGAGAGCGTCAGGCAGAAGTTCTGTTACCTCTTACGACAAACCTTATAAGAGGCATTAGCATCATTTAACAAGTTAAGGCGGTTACAAAGTCTCTCACCATTGCTGTTGTGGGGTGGGGGGTGGGGGTGGGTAGATGTGGCCTGCAGCCTTGACTCTGCCTCTGTCACATTAAGGGGATGTATAGTGGAACGTGTATTGCTGTATCCACATTTGGAAAATGTAATATGCCACAGGGAGATGAGCAGAAAACATGGGCAATACAAAGTCCTGGGAAATGTGCCTCAATGTTATTTTCTCACATACGTTGTGACTATAACTAGCAGTCACTATTCATGTGGATAGGTGTGAACAAAGAGAAGTGATGTGTACAGCCAAGGAGAATGAAATTCAGCATGCTGGGGTAGGGGAAAGGTCTGCTTAGAGTGGGCACACATAGTCCCAAGTTTGTTCCTCGTTGGCTCCTTTGGATCATTATCTGTCATTATCTGTGATGGTTTATTTTATATGTCAGCTTGACTGAACTAAGGGAGACCCATATGGTTGGTAAATATTATTTCTGAATGTGTTTATGGAGATGCTTCTGGAAGAACCTAGCATTTGAGCCAGTAGACTGGGCTATTATGATTATCTTGGGCAATGTTCATAGAAGTCATCCAATCTACTCAGGACTGGGATAGAAAGAAGAGGAAGGTAGAGTCCATCTCTTTCATGGGGAAGAGACATCTATGGCTTCCCGCCCTTGGACACTGATACTCTTCTTATCAGACTAGAGTGAATTGGAGATCACGCTTCTTCAACGTGTAGCTGGCTCATGGGGTAAACTCTCCAGAATTTCGAGAGCTAATTCCTATACTGGGTCTTTTCCATGATATACAGATCTTTACATGACTATTTACATCTTACTGATTCTATTTGTCTGACAATCCCTACTATCTTGCTACTTTTCTACTTTGTTCAGGTACTGTATTTGCTTCTTCTAGATTCCATATCCATATCCATATCCCCATCCCCATCTCTATCACTGACTCTCCATATTTTCGTCATCTTTCTTTTACCACATCAGAATTTAGCAGTACAGCCTCATGCTGAGGAATGAGTCAGGACAACCATGTTCCTGACTGATCAGAGCCATCTTTCCAGGTTCGGGGGAGGGCACTGGCACAGAAAAGGAATGGAGTGCAGCTACTTTGCTTTTTATTGTATTTTCTTCAATATGAAATAACTTTAGTCTGCTGATCAAATAATGCAGTCCACTCTTAAAATTGGAACGATCTTGGGATTCACAGAGAAAAAGGGAAAATCATCTGCATTCTTACTACCAGGATTTACCTATTGTAATATTTGACAAACATCCTTCTATCTGACTTGGTGCCAGTTACACACACACATTACTTCCTGCATTGAGTACCACTGCACCAACAGCCACACGTCTTGCTTTCTTATTCAATAGTAGGCGGAGTTTTTTAATTTCTGTGTCAATAAATATAGATCCACATCATCATTTTTATTGACTGCACAATATTCCTCTGTGAGACATACTGTAATTTATTTAACTAATCCCTATTGAATAATAATTATGCCAATTGTAAGTTTTTGATATTATAATCAATGCCTTAATGAACTTTCTTGTATATCCATTTTTATGTAGTTATTCAAAATTCTCCTTGGGATAACCCCCCTGGAAAGGAGCATTGCTAGAATTCTTTCTCCTAAAAAGGACAATAGAAAGATGTTGAGGAAAGAAATTTGAGTGTGCAGCTTAATTGCAGAGAATCCACACAACAAAAACGCCTAGAAGTCTGTGTGGTGTCAGGAGACTAATCTAGACAGCTTGGGATGCAAAGATAAAACATCTACAAAAGAATCTCGCCTAGTGGGGAAGATAGACCAACACTTAAGCCAATAATTAACTACAGTGAGATGAAAGTCCCAATGGATGTATGAACAAAGTACCAGGAGAAGGATAAAAGAAGGCAATTAAACCTGGGTAGGAGAATTAACAAAGAAAGCAACAACCCAGTTTCTCATTCATCAACGAGGTAAGTGTGTTATTTGCTGGAACTGCCAAAACAAAGTCCACAAAGTGGATGGATTAATCTACTACACATTATCTTCTGTCTTCCTGGAGGTTTGAAGTCTGGGATGGAAGTGTTGGCAGAAAGAGCTCCTTCCAAGGGAAGGAAGACCTTGACTAGACAGACCTCTTGCATTGACTTGTAGATGGTCTAATCTCCCTGTGTATGTATGTTTCTATGTCCACAGTTTTCCTCCTGGTAGAGATGACAGCCATATTGGATTATATTTCTCTCCTCTCTCCCAACTTTTTTTTTTTTTTTGTCAACATTATCTCAAAATTCAGTCACATTCTAAGATGCTTGGGATTAGTACATCAACAGACAGATTTTGAGGGGGAGCATAGTTCAGTGACACAATGCACCAAGGCTTTTTACACTGGCCAAGAGTTAGGATTTGGTGCAGTGTGGTTGGCAAAAACCAAAGTAATCTATAGATTTGGTGAGGAAAGTCTGGAGACTGGTGAATGGGTATAAGAAACTCTGATTCAAGATGAATGTATATCGGCAGGCAGGGTAATGAGGAGGCTAGAGGAAGAGCTGTCTTACATGAGCAAATTTGTGTTTCAATTAGATGTTGATGCTGGAATGCCAAGTGTTTGTGAGGCAGTGGGGCACCTGGAGCAATCCTGAGCAGCTGTTGAAAGTATAAAATGCGACAACTCTATTGGAAAAGAGTTTGACAAGTCCTTAAGAAGTAAGCCATATACCTACCATATGATCAAGTGTTCCTCTCCTAGGTATGTCTTCACATAAAAGCACGTCTGAACAATGATTTGTATGCCCTTGAATGTTAATAACAGCTTTAGTCATAATTGCAAGAAACTGGAAACAATCCAAATGTCCAACAACTGGTGGCTAAATAAACAAAGCGTGATATATCCATCCAAAATAATACCACTTAACAGTCAAATGGAAAGAAGCACAAATTGATACCTACAACATGGATAAATCTTCACATAATTGCTGAATGAAAGAATTCAAATATAGATAAATGAGTAAGTGAACACAATTGGATACAATATGACTCCAGTTACATGAAAAGCTAGACTACACAGATGTATTCATTCCAGGGACCATGGCCTTCATTCACACTAGGTGACTGGCTAAATTAATACATCCTTGGCCCTAAATATGAAAAAATGGAAACTGGTATGGGTTTATGTGGGGTTAGGGTATGACTGGAGATGGCGTGATGAATTCATGGGTACAGGTGTATGTGAAACTCACTGAGTCGTGAGCTTAAATATAGACACTTGGTTGTATGTCAGTCATTTCTTAATTTAAAAAAAAATCAATGAAGAAAAATGAAACGAAAATGAACAAGAAAAGGAATATGCAGGTTATATAAAAATCAGAACGTGCTTGAGGAAGGGAAATGGTTGGGCCAATCCTGTAGAAGATCACTGGGAGACTGTGGCACTCAGGGCAAAGCTGGACAGTTGCTGTCCAGTTGACTTTACTCCTTCTGTGTCCTGGAAATTTAAGCTTTTAGGAATTGAAATCTGAGCTTTAGAGAAGGCATGTGCCCCCCTTCATGATGGTGGAGGCCACCAGTCTTTCTTTCCACTCTCTTCTCTAACCTAGGAATAATTATGGGTGTTCATAAGTGTACAGGCGTTGTCTAGGATGGGCAAATGTCTGCTCTGCTCGTATGACTGAGCCATGTCAGGTGATGGTCAGTGCTATGAGGATGTGGCAGAGGGCGAGAGGTGTCATGCTATGCAGGGGCACTGGGTGTGAAAGCATTGATTAATAGAGGTACTTAGGAATGGCTATTCTGGGGAGGGGACAATTGACCTTAGATCTATGTTTAGTGGCAAAGTGGGGTGGGGGGGGGAGGCTAGCTGAGATCAGGGGCAAGTTTCCTATCTGGAAAGATTAGGAAATGTAAAGGACCTGAGGTGGGTTTGGAAGTAACATATTCTGAAGAAGTTTAGAGTGGCTGGAAGGAGTCGAAAGAGCAACAAAAGGAAGGGCCTTAGGTAGGCTCCTGGTTTATCACCATCAGCCTGGATCCAGGTGAACTTCTTGTTATATCCTGTCAGAACAGAGCTCAAGCTCAAACACTGAACATGTTAAATATTATGAACTATCGTTTGGTTGATTATACTATACCTTCACTTTCTTTTGGCCTCTACTTCCCCCTTCTTTTATCTTTCTTATTAGATGGAGCTTGTAGTTGGATTTGCTATGCATCTCCTTGAGACAGTGAGGCATGAAAAGTCTTACCGAAGTATTTTAATTCACTGTCTACCTCAAAGCCCATGCTGAGTTGAATGTTGGATCCAAAGTTAAAATGAACCCGGGGGCTGGGATGTATGTGAGTTGGTAAAGTGTGGGCCTAGCTTGCAGGGATCCCTGGGATGGATCTACAATACCACACAAGGTTAAACTTAATGGTGTATGCCTATAATCAGAGCTTGAAGGAGGTGGAGAAAGAGAAGCAAAAGATCAAAATCTACCTTGGATTCATATCTAGTTTGAGGCCAGCATGGGCTACATTAGACCTGGTCTGAACAAATAAGCAAGCAAAGAAACAGATAAACAAATAGATGTAGGGTTGAGAGACAGTGACTCATAAATTAATATCAGTGTGTTTTCTTTTTTATTATTTATTTTTTCCACATTTTATTAGATATTTTCTTCATTTACATTTCAAGTGCTATCCCATAAGTCCCCTATACTCTCCCCCTCCCTGCTCCCCTACCCACCCAATCTCACTACTTGGCCCTAGCATAGCCCTGTACTGGGGCATATAAACATTGCTAGACCAAGGGCCTTTCTTCCCAATAATGGCCAACTAGGCCATCTTCTAATACATATGCAGCTAGAGACATGAACTCTGGGGGTTCTGATTAGTTCATATTGTTGTTCCATCTATAGGGTTGCAGACCCCTACAGCTCTTGGGTACTCTCTCTAGCTCCTACATTGGAGACCCTGTGTTCTGCCCTCTGACTGTGAGCATCCACTTCTGTATTTGTCAGGAACTGCAAAGCCTCACAGGAGACAGCTATATCAGGGTCCTTTCAGCAATATCCTGCTGGCATATGCAGTAGTGTCTGCATTTGGTGGCTGATTATGTGATGGACCACCCGGGTGGAGCATTCTCTGGATGGCCCATCCTTTCATTTTAGCTCCAAACTTTCTTTCTGCACCTCCTTCCATGTATATTTTATTCCCTATTCTAGGGAGGAATGAGAGCTCAGTGTGTTTTCAATATGAATTCTGTCCTCTAAAATGCTAGAAAGCTTACTTGAGATGCACAAAGCCCTGGGCTCAATCCTTAGAATTACACAAATGTAAATAAATAAATAAATAAATAAATAAATAAATAAATACATAAATAAATATTTAAAAATGCAGTAGTAAGAGGAAGCAACAGGTATTGTTAGCCACTTATTAAGAGATAAGTATTTCTACATGCCTTGATTAATCTTCCCAAAAATTCTTATTAACACTACTTTTCAGCAAAGAAACGGAGGCTTGGAAGCACTAAACAGCTTGTCTCGGTTCACACTGGAAAGAAATGGCAGTTAGGCCTTCAAGTCATGTCTACTGCTTCTCGGCTTCAGCTCTTGTCATCCTGCCTCGCCAGTCCTCAGCTCTGTGCCCCAACATCCATAACGCCACCCTGTCAGAGACTGAATAGAGACAGTTCTCTTAAGCAAGCAAACAGCCTCCTTGAGAAAAGCCCCAAGGCTTTATTCTCCCGTTGTCAGACCTACTATCTGTCGGAACGTTTTAAAGGAGCCATGCCTGACTTCCACCACTCCTCTGCTGACAAGAATTCTCCAGAGGGACTGGTGGCACAAGGAGGTTGAAAAAAGTGGCCGGGTCAGCCAGGCGTGATTGAACAGTGTTCTAGTATCGAATACCTGATAAAACCGGAGGCCCCCGGGCACTTGATTTTTAAAGTAATCCTGTCAGTTTCCTAATAAAAGTAATAAATTAACCAAACAGCGGATTCAGTGGTATTTTATGTCCTGAGGGTATTGCTCTCACACTTCAACTTGATAGCATGATTTATCAAGAGATAAATTACAGCTGAGATAGAATGGATTTACCGATGTCAGGGAGACGACAAGTATATTCCGAAGATGTTACCCGTGATGGGCATGCACCTGACAAGCATACTTGAAAATCCTCAAACAAAAAGCTTCTCTTTGAAGGCTGAGTAACTTTAATTTGCACTTTGAAGGTAGGTTATCTCAAGGATGGAAGGATTTTGATGGTCCAAGTATTACTCTACCCAAGTCACTAAGACCTGAAAGGGTGTTTAGCCACCTCAAAGCCTTTATAGAAACCAATCAAGATGATCAGTGACTAAGGTGACTAAAGGAAGGTGGGTTTATTTGCCACGCCCCCAGGCCCCTGCATGTGAGGCAGGCCGCAGAACGGAGAATGGGTTGGGTGGAGAGATAGAGGGATGAGGTCACCTGGCTCTCAGGTTTAGAAGAATTTCCCTAAGATGCACGAGATGACCACATTTTACCTGTGAGCCAGAACTCTTCCATTCTCCTCCACACCATCATCTACAAATGGCTGTCATCATGCAGCTGCCATTCTTGTTATGGAAGTGCAAGTGAAGATTGTCAGAGTCAAAGCGGAGTCTCTTTTGTGAACTCTTAGCCCCACAAAACACATATAGGCAAGAGGAGGTTATGAAGAAAGAGGAGGCTGCACCTATATGACTGATAACACGAGGGACTTACAAAAAATGCAACCTTGTACTATAGCTACACAGCCCAAGAGAAGTAACGCTCTGCAGGGATACCTGTCTTGAAATGCTCTGCTTAAGGATGACCATTTAAAAATACCTCCTCATTTTACTGTTAATCTCTCCCCCTTGCCTTATTGTCTTTGGACACACTCAGAGTTCGCCCATGAACATGTGTTGCCATTACAAAGCTCTGCTATTTCCAGATAAATTTCCTTGTTCTTTGGAGGTACTCTCTCACTCTGATTTAGGTTGGCATGCACGAGAATAAGATGGAATTTGGTTGGTGGATATGCTTTCCCACTGAATGAGACCTCCTGATCGCTGTATGTGAGGGCAAGCACAGGATTGAGGACACACAGAGAGAAAGAGGGCAGAGAGGACTAGGGTACTCCAATTTAGCCTACCTGAGATGTAGGAGGAACGTGATAATCCTGTGTGTAAGCCCGTGAACTGAGAATGGGCCAGCCCCTGCAAATCTGTGAATTCTTATAGATGGCCCAGAGCATGTGGCTTTAAAATGACAGTAGAACTCTTGGTGAGAAACAGCTTACTAAATGTACTCTTAAGGATTTAAAAAAATCTTTTTCCAAAAAATATTTATTATTATTATTATTGTTTTATTATTATGTGGTCCAAAAAATACAGGAATGGGGAGAGTTGAGGGTAAGGATGGATGTGCATGGTTTTACAGAATCTTGAAGTAAAAATAAGGATAAACTTCAAGTGTCCTAGGTAGCTTTGACATTAACTGGACACAAACTAGAATCACTTCACTCATATCAGATTGGACTGGGAGCCTCTCTCTGATTCTCTGTCTCTGTCTGTCTCTGTGTCTATGTCTGTGACTCTGTCTGTCTGTCTGTCTGTCTTTCTGTGTGTGTGTGTGTGTGTGTGTGTGTGTGTGTGTGTGTGTGTGTGTGTGAGAGAGAGAGAGAGAGAGAGAGAGAGAGAGAGAGAGAGAGAGAGAGAGAGAGAGAGACTGTCTTGATTGTTAAGGGATATAGGAGACGCAGGCTATGGTAGGCAGCCCTGTTCCCAGGCAGGCTAGTCCTTGGCAGTCTAAGACAGTTAGCTGAGCCTGTGATCCTATGAGCAACCCATCACTCAGCCTTTCTCCCTGGTTTCTGCTGTACTTCTTCATTCTGTGGGTTCCCTGCTTGGAGGTAATGTTCTGTGAAATAGCAAGCAATCCTGCCTTGAGTTCCTGCCCTGACTCTCCTCAATGATGGACTGTAAGGTAAAATAAACCTTTTCCTCATTTAAGTTGCATTTGGTTAAAGTATTTTATTACAACAACAGAAGGAAAGTATGAACAGGGAGCACACACACACACACACACACACACACACACACACACACACACAAAATGTCTACATTGTACCTTGAACACATCCCCCCAAATACCATCCCTCTTTACCCTACCTCCCACTAGTTCCCTTTCTCCCTTAGATGGCTTTGTTGAAGTTTCTATCCCTTTAAAAAGAGGCAAGTTAAGGATATCTTGAACCTTAGACATTTAAAGCATATTTTGAAAATAAACCCTAAGGTCTGGGAAGGATGCAATTAACAAGCCAACAATCAAATTGTGCTGAACAAATCAAAGCAAAAAAAAATGTCATTAGAGAAAGTAGATGTAGAAATAAGATTTAGCTTCAGAGGCAACCAAGCAGATAAGCTCATTAATGAACAGTCCACTCACGGAACAAACAGGATTTAGAATGCTTCCAGCTTTGGGGTACTTTAAAGCCATCCGTAGCTCGACAACTATGTACACAGATTAAAAGAAAATGGTGCATTGCAGTTTCTTGTAAAATCGCTTCAAAGTTTACCAATAGCCCGAAGCATCTGTCAAAATCCCAAGGAGGTGCTACAAAGAACTATTTTAAACCTTCAAATTCAGGGCACCTGAAGAAGTTAAGGTGCCTGTGTTTTTCTGTCTTACAGATATTTCGACCTTACTATATACAGATAGTCTGTGAAGTTCCCTGGGCTGTGGTATGGGTTTTTTTTTTCCTTTTAACTATTTAAGTTACTCTTTTTTTTCTGATGAAATTCTGGATGTATATTTTTAATTTAAAATGATCTCATGTGGAACTCCTGAATTCAGGAATGTGAGGGAAGAGAATCTAGTTTTCTGGTTAAACTTTGATGATAGAAGTTTACCATCGTGGGTGTTGACCTCCAGATTAATCCTTCAAAGTGTCCTAAGGGCACCGAAGTCACCTCTAAGGTACACTTTTTCTACTAAAGGTGAAATAAGCCACAGGCTCCAATGACGGGCAGAATAGAATTGTATGCAAGCTTATCTCCTTTTGCCTGATAGAGTCTGGACTGTGGAAATGAACTCTGATAGATATTAAAAGCAAGTGATGGCCTTCATTTTTTTATATTGTTACCTATGTTTCTAGTGGACAGCTGGTAGCACAGGGGAAAGACACCGCAGAGCAGAGCAAGGCAAAGCCAATGGCAGATCCAAATATAGTAAGTCTGGACTTAGCTATCTGCCGGTCTGCAGTCCCAGTCCTTTCTCAAGTTTACTTGAAATCAGAAGCCTGAGCAGAGGTTAGGGGTTCCCCTTCTGTTGTTTAGCCTTTCCATTTGGTTAAAAAAGGAGGGGAGAGGGCAAGAGGAACTGCTAATGTTATTCATTTTGATTTTTTACCAAGTTACATACTGGGACAGACTTTCCTGGTTTCTACCTCATTTACCAAACTCTTCTCCCTTCTCCTGTCTCATTTGGTTGGTTTTCAAGCAGATAGTTCTTGATGGCCTGTTTTTCTTTTTGGTCTATTGAAGCAATACCTCTATGTCAGAGTCGTTTACCTACTTTTGCAAACACTTATATACATTACATGTATAAAAGTCACACACTACAGGAATATGGAGGAAGAAAGGACAGGCATCTCAAGGGATTGTGTGAAAAGCATGCACCTGGTGGGGTTTTTAACTACCTTCCCATTTAAGCCTTACACAGGCAAAGACATAGAACATTACAAGAACTCAGGATACCACTTTGTGCCCTCTTAACTCCTACCCTGACAAGGATAATTGCTGTGTTGACATTGAACACAGTAGACCACGTTTTTAAATATCCACTTTAAGTAAGTAGGATCATCCAGCGTGCATGTATTCATGACTGACGTCTTTCGTTCTGCACAGGGGAAAAGGGTGTGAGTTGCTGCGTTGCTACTGCAGTGGGAATCCATTCACTTCCATTGCTCTTCATCTGGTATCTACCCTCTACATCTGTTGTCTCTTTAGGGAGGAAGGTAGGTTGCCTGACGTTTTTTGCCTCTTGGAAGCAGTGCTGTTATGTATGGTCGTGTATCTTTTTACTTTTTACTAAGTGTATGCGCCATTACTGTTGGCTCTATACTTAGGAGCGAATTGATGGGCCAAAGAGCACACATATGTTCCATGATTAGTAAATGCTAAACCGTTTGCCAATGCAGTTGCCACAGTTACTACTCTGACTTGAGAGTCAGGGTTGCTCTCTCTTCCCACCATTGCCTGATGTGCCTTTGAAAGGTTAGCCCTCTTGGAAGTTGCACGAATAACACCATGTTCGTAAAAATATACACATTGTAGAACACAAGTGTTATGCTAAAAGTCAGTGTTAAAAGTATGTTCAAAGTAATTTTGTGCTCTGCAGATCATATAAAACGAATATACAGGGGACCTCACTGGGAATTACTGGTGACAGGCTACTCATGCATGAACAGTGCTCTGAATGTGGAGAGCCTTCACTAGGAAAGACTGCAGGGTCGCTTTAAGGCTCAGCATCTTAGAATTTAAATAAAAACGATGGGATGTATTTCCTACCCTATTTGATGTTTCTTGGATGTCTTAAAGAATTCAGATCAATACCTGATTGCAGGCAATTGGACCGCTGCTTAATCTACATCAGCACAAAAATGTGCTGTGCTAGGGAGTCCATTCACATGCTAATACTCGGAAGCATTTTTCCCTGAGGAAATCTAAATTCTGCTATCATTTATTAATTTGGCTTCCCTTACTTCTACAAGCTGAGTTTGGAAAGGATGCAGATATGTATTTCTTTTACTGCTGTTAAATTCATTGCCATTCATTGTTCTAAAATCATATCGGCATATCTACAGAGAGCCTGCTACTGTGCTGACCGCCAGCATCTTTGCATCCCAGATGCCACCTAGAAAACCTTTGGTGAGATGGTACACAGACTAGTTAAGAGTACCTCTGAACATTGTCCTCATAGTATGAGACATATTTACCAGCAAGTTTTATGCTACTGTTTCAGTTTCATAGTAACATCTTCGGGCATCTTCTGAATCCATCATTCTGCCCTGTCACTCACAATGTGCCAAGCTTAATACTTATAGTGTAGCCTGATGCTTACACGATGAGTGGTATACTTCAGGCATCATGTGTGCAGAGGTATAAGGGGGGGAGGGGAAGGAGTGAGTGTAGCTGTACCATTTACACTGGGCAAAGCTGAGAGCTGTAGAACACTTCTGCCTGTATCTTTGTTTTAGTTATTTGTCTTGTGGGACAAAACTTTTCAAAATAAGCCATAAAACAGAAATACAGTAGGGGATAAAATAGATTAGTAACAAACCAAACAATTATCTTACAGTGTCCACAGGTCAGAAATTTTACAGAAGTTTAGCTGGGGAGGTACAGTTCAGAGCTTCTCATAGACAGTTAATTGGACAAGTGGGTTTATAGTGACATTTTCATATGGACATATAATATACTTTGATCAGGCCCTCTGTCACCCTTTCTTATCACTTCCCTAGCCTTTCGCTCTATAATATTTTGACTAGGATATTGGCAGTGGCTGCAATAATTTCAAAGCATGACTAGGCAAAATGCAGCTACCATTTCGCAAAACTTGAGAGTCCCTGTTCAAGACTTGTTAGATTTATTTTCCTATACTTTTAGTCTGATTAGCCTCAAATAAATGCTACCTTCTTGACCTTTCAAACAAACAAAACAAAACAAACAAATAAACAACCAGCTAATAAACCATGAGTAGGGCCAGAGGATCCATTCCTGATATGGTTCTTATCCATGGTGGCAGTCAGGAGGCCTGCCACCCAACCACTTGAACTTTCCAGGTCTCTGATGTCTTTTCATGGCATGGCAGCTTGCATGTGACCAGCAAGTGACCTGAGGAACAGCAAGGCAGAATCAACCATTTTAAGAGACCACCACCAAAGGCTAACACTGTAGTTTAAAGGTATCCTCTCCAAAACTCAGATGTTGCCCATGTGGTAGTAGTTAAGAGGTTACTAGTCCACAAGGGCTTCTCTTCTACAGTTAGGGTTAATACTCTTAGGAAAGCAGCTTTAATTATCATCAGATTTTAGCTGACCCTTCTGTCTTTCACTCTGTGGAAATACACTAAGAACACTCAAATACTAGTGCCTTGCTCTTGGACTTCCAGACTCCAGAACTAGGCAATAATTGTCTGTTTTGTTGATAATCTCAGTCTTGGGTATTTTGTTATAGTGGCACAAATTAAACTAAGGTAGTGAGTGACTCAGATCTTCTGGAAAGAAGAAGACCAATTGTAGACATATTTTTTATTTTACTTTAAATATGTATGTACATGGTGTGTGTGTGTGTGTGTGTGTGTGTGTGTGTGTGTGTGTGTCCATGAGGAGGTCAGAGAGCAATCTCAGGTATTGGTCTTCATCTTCTACATCTCATGAGGAGGATCTCCCTTGTAGTTTGCTACTGTGCTATGTAACCTATGCTAGCTGGCTCTCAAGCTTCTAGGGGAATTATCCTGTCTCCCATCAAATGACAGGGATGCTGGGATTATATGCACATACTAACACGTCTTACTTTTTTCATATTTTCTTAGAACTCAAACTTAGTCCTCAAGCTTGTGTAACAAGTGTTTTTACTCACTGAACCATCTCCATAGCCCTGAACATGTTTCTAAACTATTATAGCTTCCTTGGCCAAACTGGATTTACTTGTTCAGTGGAATTGCAGTGAAGCCTGGGAAACACATTGACTGTTAGAGACTATGCTCACTCTTTCCTTGAGCAAAGCAGGGGCTATCCTAGCTGGTAGAGAGAAGAATTAAAGGTCAGCTAGCTCAGTGCTTTGCAGGTAGCAAAATTGTCAAATTATTCTGGAGTTTATTTGAAGCAACAAATAGTTTAGATATAGTTGTTGCCTTTTAAATAATGCTTTTTTGAAGATTAATAAGGGAATATCAGGAATTATTAGACTTATAAATGCAAGATGTACTCTTGAGGTTTGGTCTGTGGCTATGTATTGTAATGCTAAGTGTGGGTTCCCAAGGCCTGGTTGCTCCAGAGATGAGAGAGTGAGAGTGACCCAAGTGACCTTGCCCCCGCAAGTTATTTTTGATTGGTAAATAAAGATGCCTACCACCAAGAGCAGTGCAATGAAACGTAGCAATAACATTGTTATTGATAGGAAATAGATTATAATAACATAGAGGGTAGATATATGCTCAGCTTCAATGCCAATTAAGCCTTTTTGTAAATAGTCAAGGTTAAATGTGTCTTTTATTCGGAAACTGAATAACCAAAGGTAGGGTTGAAGCTCCCAATTGAGATTAAATATTTTCTGCAACAGTGAACTAATACACCAGAAGTGAACAATGAACAGCACATACTAAAGACACAAATCTTAATTCATAGGAAATTATACACAAAAGGATGATTTCTTTTAAACAGTGCTAGAAATCATGTTTGAAAAAGATACACTTATCTTCTTGCTGTATAACCTAGTAAATTCTAGATGAACTAGAAGGCAAAGCATAAAAAGTGAAATCACGTTAAAAAATTAGGAGACATTTTAGGTAAATATTTACCTGATTCCAAATGGGAACAACTGTAGGTTTAGAGACAACAGACTAAATAGCAAGGGAAAAGATTAATTTTAATATTTAAAATTAAACACTCTATGTCAAAAACACCATAAAAATTTAAAAGCAAATGAGGAGATTATGCATTATTGATATTTGATGGGATATGTTTATTAACCAGAAAGATACTGCAGCCTTGCTTGAGGTCTATGGCTCTTTTCTATCAAGTAGATATTTCAGAAATTAAAATAAAACAGTGGGAAAACATTAATATGTAATGAGTTAATATAACTGATAATAAAACTTCTATGTTCTCAATAAAGTAAGCAAAAACATAAACCTAAAATTCACAGAACAGATAGAACACATGGCCAATAAGCAGGAATAAAAGCTCAACTTCATTAGTAATCATTCTGGTGGAAATAAAAACAGAAATAAAATTTAATGATTTGTCTATAAGATTAATGCAGATTGCTCGGAGTAAATACACCAGGACTGGCCAGATTGCGCTACAAATCTGCCTTTCCATGACTCTGGTCAGGGAAGCAGCGAGGCTGACTGATGGTCTTCACTTCAGTGCCTCCAAAAGCAATCCCTCAGTCTCACCCCAGCTCTGTAGCAAACTACCTGTGCAGACGCACTTTGCTCCTCTGCCCCAGCCTCTAGCAGATCTACAGATTTTCCTCCCCTGACTTTTCTCCCCTCCACTCACTGCTTTTTCCTATTTCCCTTCTCCAGTAGGCATTCCCTGTGAACCTCCAGAGTAGTCTAGCCAGGGAAGTAAGTAGGTTAACTACAGATCTCGACTTCCCTCTTTGCTCCTCCAGAACAAATGCCCTTTGTCTTGTGACCATCTCTATAGCAGACCACCTGCTATACTTCCTCCCTTTTTGGCCCTCTCTCCAGTGGATCACACATATCTACCCCTCCAAACTGCCTTCTCCCTATTCAATGCTTCACCCCAGCCGTGGATTCCAGCAGGCATTCCTTGAGAACCCATAAGCCTTTTAAGGCAGCTAAGCAGGTAGGCTACCTGCAAATCATCACCTCTCCCTCCATTTCTCCAAGTCCAATCTCCCAATCTCATCCGCAGCTCTGTAATAGATGACCTGTTGTGACCTAGCTCTTCCTTTCTGCCTCCATCTCCAGTAGATCTCTTAGATCTTCTCCTTTAATTCCCCCATCACAACCTGCCACTCTTCCTTTTATCCCAGATCACACACCTCCTTCCAGCAGGCATTTCCTTGGAATCCTCCTGCCAGGCCTTCCAGAGAAGCAAGTAGGGTCGCTAAGTAGGTAGATACTCTAGCTTCAGGTTTTTTCTTTCCCTCTTTTCCTCCAAACACAATCCTCCACTCTCATCTCCAGGTCTATAGTAGACTACCTTCTCTAGTCTTTCCTCATCCTCTGCCTCTATTCCCAGGGATCTAGATAGATCCTTGTGAAATACTCTGCTTTTCTTCCTCCCATGGACCCTCTCTGGCCTTCCTCCTAGTCCACCTTCATTCCCAGCTTCAGACCCCAATGGATAGGAATACATTTTGCTCAGAATTCCAGTGGCTATACTTGGAAAGATCTCAGAAGCCTTCCCTACCAGTCAACGGACAGCTACAACATTGCCCTAAGACACAAAGAAGGAAACAGAAACTAAGAAACAAAACATTTGCCCAAGAAAGACAAGACCAGATATGTAGAATTACAGTCTTCTAAAACCCAGATGCCTAGATGCTAGTAGAAAAACAAATTAAATAGCAGCCAGGACACTATATCTTCAATAGAGGGCAGCAACCCTTTAACAGCAAGCTCTGAGTATTACAACATAGGTGAATCACAAAATGAATACCTTAAAACAGCCTTTATGAATATGATAGAGGTCCTTAAAGAAGAAACCTGAAAGAAACTTATGAAGACATGAAATGAATAAAACAGTTAAAGAACTGAAAATGGATATAAAATCAATAAAGAAAACCCAAAACATGGTAAATCTGGAAATACTAAATTTAGGAACTCAAGCAGGAATGTCAGAGACAAACCTTACTAAGAGAATATAAAACATGAAAAAGGGAATCTCAGGCATTGAAGACATGATAGAAGAAATGGGGACTTCAGTCAAATAAAATGTTAAATCAAAAAAAAATTACAGGAAGAGAAGGAGGAAGGTGAGAACAAGATTAAAGGCAAAACAACAACAACAACAAAAACAAACAAACAAACAAACAAAAAACACATCAACTTAAATGATTTCACTACATTCCAAATCCAAAGTGCCAAAATACACATTCTTCCAAACAAAAACATGGTCAGGCCTATTACAGTAATACCACACTCCTGGTATCAAGTGCTGTCTTAGTTAGGGTTTAACTTCTGTGAACAGACATCATAACCAAGGCAATTTTTATAAGGACAACATTTAATTGGGACAAACTTACAGGTTTAGAGGTTCAGTCCATTATCATCAAGGTGGACCCATGGTAGCTGTCAGGCAGACATAGCATAGAAGGAGATGAGAGTTCAACATCTTGTTCTGAAGGCAAACAGGAGAAGACTGTCTTCCAGGCAGCTAGGTGGAGGGTCTTAAATATGGGCTTTAATGCCCATAGTAACACACTTCCTCCAACAAGGCCACACCTCCTCCAACAAGGCCACACCTCCAACTACTACTCCCTGAGCTAAGTTTATTCAAACCACCACATCTACCATATATATATATAAACCAAAGGACAAAAACCTATATGATCATTTCATTCCTTGCAGAAATGACCTTTGACAAAATCTAACACCCCTTAATGATAAAAGTACTGAAAAAAATTAGGGCTAAAAGGGACATACCTCAACCCAATAATAACAGTTTATAGTAAGGTTCATAGTCATCATCAACTTAAATGGAGAGAAACGCTAAGGAATTCCACTAAAATCAGGAACAAGACAGGCTGTCCACTCTTTTTATTCAATATAGTACTTGAAGTCTTAATTAAAGCAATAAAATGACTGAAGGAGTAAGCCAATGTATCTGTATTTGCAGATGATAAGATAGTACACACAATTGCCCTTAAAAATTCCAATGGAAAACACTTTCAGCAATGTAACTGGGCAAAATTTAACACACAAAAATCAATCACCCTGCTATATACAAACAATAAGCAGACTGAGAAAGAAATCAGGGAAGCGTTATCTTTCACAGCATCAAATAATACAAAATAACACGGGGAACAAACAAGTGAAAGGCTTGTATGATAAAAATTTTAAGGCACTGAAGAAAGAAATTGAATAAGTTATCAGAAGATAGAAAGGTCTCCCATGCTCATGAGATTAATATAGTAAAATGGGCATCCTATCAAAAGCCGTCTACCAATTGAATGCAACTCCATCAAAATTTTAACACAATTCATTCTTCACGGATCTTAAAAGGCAATTTCCAGCTTCATATGGAAATGCAAAAAGAAAAAAAATGAGGATAGCCAAAACAGTCTTTAACAATACAAGAACTGTTGGAAGCATCACCACCCCTGACTTCAAATTAATGTATAAAACTATAGTAAAAAAAAATAGTTTTGGCACAAAAATAAGTTGATCAATTGAATCAAATTGAAGACCCATACATAAATCCAGACACCTACAAATACCTGATTTTTTTTTNGTCTGGCTCCTTCTCATTCTATGGTTCATTCTGTCTTCACCTGTGTCTAGCTTGTTCTCTCTACAGCCTGTCTCTGTAAAAATCCTCCCAGTAAAACTACCTCTTTCCATTTCTGTGATGCTCTCTCTTAAGTCATCTCTCTTTCCTCTTTGTTCTTATGAGAGTTGGCCCCATCTTATTCTGTCAAATCTTTCTCTAATTTGTCACTTTGTCTGCCACTCAATTAGACATCACTTTCAAATGTGGGTGCTTCCTTTTATAAACTAACTTAACCTTCATTGTTTGGGATTACAGGTGTATACTGAAGGTGTGTCTGTATTCCAGCCAGAGGGATTAAAGGTGTGGGCCAGGGTTGCCAGGCCTTGGTAGGGAAGCATTGAACTGCTGGTTCCTGCCCCTGGGACAGAGCCAGCAGGCATGGGCCTCCAGGGGTGTTTATGACTGCTGTAAGTATAAGGCTTGTTTGTATAATAATGTACATATTTTCATGTTCCTCCTTTGAGAAATGTCCTCCCTGTTAACATTAATGATAATCAAAGGCAGCACAAATCTGGGAGGCAAAAGTGTGGCTCAGCAAAATGGCAAATGTTGGGATCTGCAGGACAGCCCTTAAGGTAGTGGAAAAGAACTCTAAAGACATAAATTCAAAAATATATAATTTCTCAGCTGTGTAAAATATAAGGCTGCAATAAGAATTATATGAGGGGCTTCATGAATCTAAAGGAACAAAAGCAGCTGTCTTGTGAGCCAACTTGTCAGACGGATACTAAGGAAGGAGATGAGGAGATTCAGGGAGGGATAATTGCAGGCCATCCCACCCAACTCTGTTTGTTTGTTTTTGGTTATGCTTACAAAAGCAAACAGATTCCTGAGTTCAAGGTCAGCCTGGCACAGAGGAAATTTAGGTCCAGGCCCAGAAATGGTCTTTTCAGAGTGCAGTCCCACCCTGTTTATCATCTGTGCTTAGAAAAGGCAGACAGATCTGAATTCTTTTGCAATGTTAAAAAGAAAGAAAGAGAGAGAGAGAGAGAGAGAGAGAGAGAGAGAGAGAGAGAGAGAAAGAAAGAAAGAAAGAAAGAAAGAAAGAAAGAAAGAAAGAAAGAAAGAAAGAAAGGAAGAATGTGTGCTTGCTGTTTCCTAAAACTCAGAGCTAGGATCCTGGGATGCTGATTTATGGGATAATCAAAAGGGAACCTGGAGTAAATCACTGGATTGATATGTAAAATAGAAGAATTTTTTAGAATAGCAAGAAAGAACTGCTTGGAGAACTGTCTCAAGCAGAAAAGAGAGAGAGGGACCTGTCTGGAGATCTCCAGAGAAAAAGCAGAACAGAGAAAAAGCAACCTGGATAGCTGTCTTGTGCAGAACATAGGTCATCAGCTTGGACCCATGATCTGACTTTGAGTCATTTGTTTTGTAGCTCTTAAATACCCCTTCTCTCAGAACCCCTCTCCACGCCCAGGCTGATCCCTTGCACTGAGCCATACAACGAACAACAGGGTTTCCCAGTAAACAACACAATCTCTGGATTCACAGTGTGATCAAATATCCTGCAACAAGAGTCCTTGTGGATATTCTAAGTTTCTGGGCTAATATCCACTTATCAGTGAGTGCATATCAAGTGACTTCTTTTGTGATTGTATTACCTCACTAAGAATGATATCCTCCAGATACATTCATTTGCTCAAGAATTTCATAAATTCATTGTTTTTAATAGCTGAGTAGTACTCCATTGTGTAAATATACCACATTTTCTGTATCCATTCCTCTGTTGAGGAACATTTGGGTTCTTTCCAGCTTCTGGCTATTATAAATAAGGCTGCTATGAACATAGTGGAGCATGTGTCCTTATTACAAGATGGAACATCTTCTGGGTATATGCCCAGTAGAGGTATTTCTGGATCTTCCGGTAGTACTATGTCCAATTTTCTTGCAAAACACAAGAAAATCAAGAAGAATAGAGAACAAAATACCCACAAAAGGAGTTACAGAGACAAAGATTGGAGCTAAGACGAAAGGATGGACCATCCAGAGACTACCCCCCCCCCCGGGATCCATCCCATTATCAACCACCAAACCCAGACACTATTGCATATGCCAGCAAGATTTTGCTGAAAGGACCCTGATATAACTATCCCGAGTGAGGCTATGCCAGTGCCTGGCAAATACAAGGGGATGCTCATAGTCATCTATAGGATGGAACACAGGGCCCCCAATGGAGGAGCTAGAGAAATTACACAAGGAGCTGAAGGGGTCTACAACACTTTAGGTGGAACAACAATATGAACTAACCAGTACTCCCAGAGCTTGTGTCTCTAGCTGCATCTGTAGCAGAAGATGGCCTAGTTGCCCATCATTGGGAAGAGAGGCCCCTTGGTCATGCAGACTGTATATGCCCCAGTACAGGGGAATGCCAGTGTCAAGAAGTGGGAGTGGGCGGGTAGGTGAGCAGGGCAGGGGAAGGGTATAGGGAACTTTCGAGATAGCATTTGAAATGTATATAAAGAAAATATCTTTTAAAAAAAAGTAAGATAGATATTCCTCCCATTTAAAAAAAAAAAGAGTCCTTTTGGAATGGTGGGATATCTTTTGGGTATATGCCTAGGAGTGCTATAGCTGAGTAGAACTAGTCCCAATTTTCTGAGAAACTGCTAAATTGATATCTAAAGTTGTTGTACAAGTTTGCACTCCCACCAGCAGTGGAGGAGTGTTTCCCTTGCTCCACATCCTTGCCAGCATGTGCTGTCATTTAAGTTTAATGAGTTTCAGTGACTTAAAAAAAATGTTCATGATACATTTTTTTTTATTATAAAGCAACTTACAGTGCATGAAATACATGGGAAAGCATTTAAAATATGGAATGTGCATTATATTAGATTAAAGGAATATATATTACACTGAAAGTGTGGAGAGGGCATAACAACATACGCACTGGCTGGTTTTGTGTGTCAACTTGATACATGCTGAAGTTATCACAGAGAAAGGAGCCTCCCTTGAGGAAATGCCTCCATGAGATCCAGCTCTAAGGCATTTTCTCAATTATTGACCAACAGAGGAGGACCTACCCTGGTGCCATCCCTGGCCTGGTAGTCCTGGGTTCTATAAGAAAGCAAGCTGAGCAAGCCAGGGAAAGCAAGCCAGTAAGTATCTTCCCTCCATGGCCTCTGAACTGGCTCCTACTTCCTGACCTACTTGAGTTCCAGTCCTGACTTCCTTTGGTGATGAACAGAAATGTGGAAGTGTAAGCTGAATAAATCCTTTCCTCCCCAACTTGCTTCTAGGTCATGACATTTGTGCAGGAATAGAAACCCTGACTAAGTCAACACATGAATAGTATTTCCTGAAAACTGTGTTTGAGGAAAGGGACATGGAAAATGCTGCTTTTGTGTTCATAAAAAATAAACTGTAAGTGGGCTACTTAATGGTTTGATTGAGCCTGTATTACTGCTCTTAAAGAGTTGCAGTGTTTATGTGGAGTGTGTGTGCGTGTGTGTGTTGGGGTGGGGAGTAGGGGATCAGTATCTTGTGTAGGGAACTTATGTATAAAAATGCTAAAACTTATTTTGTCAGGAAGTGGTAGATTAAACCCTGCAATAATGCATTAACTCTTTCAGGTCACTAAGGGACCAATTAGTGCACCAAGCTAAGGGGCACTAAATTGTATCCTACTAGCCTGGAGGAGAGCAGGCATATCCTGAAGCAGTAACTCATATCTCCACTGGGAAGTGATTCAAATCTGGGAAGAAGCTGGCTCATTGAATATTAATTGAATGGGTGAATAAATGAAGGGAAGGCAAAGAAGAGAGCTAACAAGCTAACATGTATTGATTATTTACTGTGTGCCAGAGGCTGCCCATTCATTCTCTCATTTAATTCTCATGGCAACTCTGAGACACCTATTATTATTACTACTACTTAAAAAAAAAGGAAACTGAATCCACACCAGAGGCTTGGATGGCTTTGTGTCTGTCCTATAGGTACTGACCTTAAATGGTCACTTATTTACTATAGTCAAGAGCATAAAGTCACTCTTGGCTCCTGAATCTTCTTTAGGGATAATTGATTCATAAAATTCTACAATTCAAGACATCTCCTTTCTTTCTCCTTCTTCTTCACCTCTTCCCTTTTCTCCTCCTCTTTACCTTCTCCTCTTTCTCCTGCTTCTCCTCTTGTCCCCTCCTCCTCCTCTTAAGACCTTATGTGTAGGCCCCACTCTGTAGCTCTGGTTGTCCTGGAACAGACTATGGAGTTCAGGCTGTCCTCAAATTCAGAGATTTACATGCCTTTTATCTGCTGGGTTTAAAGGTATGTGCCCGGATGTAGTGTCCTAAGCAGGAAATAGGAAAAGGGGCTAGGCAGCAAAAACATTTGGGATATTATTCATTTCCAGGGAAATAAAGCATGATATTACATTCTGGAAGACATTAAAAAAAAAAAAGGAATGAACCTGAGGTGAGCAGAATATTTTAATACCAAGAAGGATAGAAAGAAAAGCCACCAGGATAGAAAAGGAGACTGAAGAAGAGGGGCAGGGGGGAGTGAAGCTATGCTCTACCCATTAACTATTGCTTTTGCTGGGTACACGGAACACTTTCCCTTTTAACCTTGTGGAGGACAAAGGGAGACATTTGCAGGATGGTTGGTCTGGGCCTCACTGTACCTTGGAGCAAAGTATACTGGTTTTCTAATTTACTTCATTACTGAGAAGTTCTAACCCAGTCAGCTAGCTAGGACAAGCTTGTTAGTGTGGAAAACTGGCAGAAGAAAAATACAACAATGGGTGGGTCTGCTTATTTATCTCTTAATGTCTTTAATATTTTATTTTACTTAAAAATGTTATTTTAAATATTTCCCTTGTTCTTTTCTTCTCTCCAGTCTATCTCATGTTGCCCGCTTTTTGCTCCCTTTCAAATTCATGGCCCCTTTTCCTTTAATTGTTGTTTTACACACACACACACACACACACACACACACACACACACACACACACACCCCTCACTTAGTGTTGCCTGTACGTAGATGATTTCAGAGTTAACCACTTGGTATTGAATAACCAGTTACGTAGCTCATCCCTGGAGAACATTTTCACTGTCTCTCAGTATCATTTAATTACCTGTAGTTGTCTAGGGGTGTGGCTATGTGAAATGTCTCCAGTGGGTGGTGGTTTGGATGACAATGTCCCCCATAGGTCTCCACTGACCCCCATAGACCCCAATAGAATTTAGCACTTTTAGGATGTATGGTCTTGTTGGAGGAAGTGTGTCATTGGGGGTGGGTTTTGAAGTTTCAAATACTCAAGCTAGGCCCAGTGTCTGTTTCTCTGCTTCCTTCAGATCAAGACATAGGGCTCTTCACTCCTTCCCCAGCACCATGTTTGCCTGTGTGCCATCATGTTTCCTGCCATACTTCTCTCCATGCTGATAATATACTAAGCCTCTGAACTATGTGCTAGCCCCAATTAAATGATTTCTTTTATAAAAGTTGCCATGGTAATGGTGTCTCTTCACACCAATAGGACATTGGCTAAGACAGCTCCCTTCCACACCAATGTGTCTATTGGTGTTGCACGTGTTCATGGCTAGAGGATACCACCACCTTACTGCAGACTACCTGGTCATTTAGCTTGCAATCATTTTGCCCTTTCTCTTACCATGTTCTTTGAGACTAATGCAGAAGCTATGTTGCAGATGTATCTACAGGGGTAGGCACTCCATGATTGGTTGCTCTGTGCCTTTTAGCTCATTTCTTAGATAAATCCTGAGTTGGGAGGAGTTGTTTCTCTGAATATTTCTAATGAGAGACCAAGCAACTCAACTGTTCAGACAGTTACAGGTTTTGGATACTCAGTTCTCCATGTCTATAATTTTCATTTTTAAAAGACAGTTTCAAGAAATAAAATGAAAATTCTAAAAAGGATCCTTTTCTTATTCTTTTCTGCTCCTTCATTTGGGTGTATTTATATTTCAGCTCTCAAAGAATGAGGGGGCAATAATTTTCTTTCTCGAAAGAAAATTCAAACTACTGACATCTTTAAATAGATTTATACCCAAATTATACACTGTAAGTCTACCAGCAACTTCACAAAGAATCATCCACATGGCCTTTTGTATCGGGATCTTTTATATGATACTGAAACTCATGTAGGAGGGAGAAAATAATGATTAGGCTTAAGCAAAGTGAAAAGATATTTTCTCAGCTGGAAGCTGTTAATACTTCAGCTGATAGAGACTTGGAGAATAACTACTCTGTTGTGTGTTTAACAAATAAATATACAAGCACCAGAATAATTCACAGGCTGAGCAATCGCAGGAGGGAGATGGCAGCAGAGCAGATCCGAGACTGATCATTTTCCTGCTCATGGGATGTTGTTCTTTTGCCCTAAGCATTAGAGTGACAGCTTTTCTGCAGGTTGGCTCCAGTCCTGTGGGCCTCACTATCTCTGAGTAAATACTATATCACTGGGTCAGCCAGCAGCTTTATACTTTCACAGAGGACGCATAATTGGTGGAAATGCAGGTGGAGTGTTTGGGATTTTTACTCCCCTCTGAATATTTAAAAAAAGACATGTGTTTATTTTTCCAAAGTGAATCGTGTTAATACAAAAAAATTACAGAGACTGGAAATGAATTTATATAATAATCCCACTTCTGAGAAATAATTAGAATTAGAGACTACTTACTCCCTCTTTCAATCCTACAGGAGTCGTGTGTGTGTGTGTGTGTGTGTGTGTGTGTGTGTGTGTGTGCGCGCGCGTGTGTGTGTGTGTGTGTGTGTGTGTGTGCGTGTGCGTGTGTGTGTGTGTGTGTGTGCATGTGATGTGCCTGAGCTTGTGCTCGAGATTAACCTTGGTTGTCTTTCCTCGGGAGATATGGTTGATTTGAATAAGGACGACCCACCCAGAAGCTCATATATGTGAATACTTGTTCTCCAGTTGGGAACTATTTGGGACAAATTAGGAGGTGTGTCCTTGATGGAGGAGGTGTGTTGCTGGGTGTGAGTTTTGAGGTTTTGAAAGCCCATACCCTTCCCAATTAGCTCTCTTTGCCTTGTGGTTGTGTCTCAAGATGTAAGCGTTCAGCTATTGCTTCAGTACCATGCTGCCTGCCTCCTGCCATGCTCCTGCCTTCATGATGGTCATGGGCTCACTCTCTGACACTGTAACACCACAATAAACACTTTCTTTCATAAGTTGCCTTGGTCATGGTGCTTTGTCACCGTAAGAAATGGATGCTCACAGTCATCTATAGGATGGAACACAGGGCTCCCAATGGTGAAGCTAGAGAAAGTACCACAGGAGCTGAAGGGATCTGCAACCCTACAGGTTGAACAACAATATGAACTAACCAGAACCCCCAGAGCTCATGTCTCTAGCTGCATATGTAGCAGAAGATGGCCTGGTTGGCCATCATTGGGATGATGCTATTGCAAACTTTATATGCCCCAATATAGGGGAACGCCAGGGCCAAGAAGTGGGAGTGGGTGGGTAGGGGAGCAGAGTGGGGGGAGAGTAGAGGGCACTTTTGGGATAGCATTTGAAATGTAAATTAAGAAAATATCTTATTTTAAAAAAAGAAAGAAAAGTAAGTAGGACTGGAGCAATCCATTTTCCCTTCTCAGTCAGGGCTTCTTTTTGGTCTGGAGCTATGGAGAATGTTAGGCTTACTGGCTGGTGATCCCCCTCCAGCATCTGCCTGATTCTGCCTACCCTGTGCTGGTATTACAAGCGAGTGCCCTCATGCCTCCATGGTGTCCTCCCTCCATGTAGATAACAACTGAACTCAGATCATTTGTAAGACCAACACCATACAAATTTAGCTATCTCCTCAGCCCTGTGGGTGCCTCTCTACTTGAGTTAGAGTGTTAGATCCTTAATAAACAAAATCTCATTTCTCTGAGAGGGTTGTTTGAAGGACTAAGAGAAGAACACTCCTATTTCTTCTACTGTTTTTAATAGTTTTGGAGGAGAGGAGAAAGAAGAAATATGAATCTTGTCTTGAGTAAGGGCAGTCTTGGGTCATGTTTTCCTTGTCTAGACTCTTAACACATTTCCCTGAATGACCCAGGGAAGGTGTCTGCCAAGCAGCTAATATCAACAAATCAGTGGTCATAGAAGCATATTGACCATAGATATACTTCTACCCAGCAAATGCTGAGTTAAGACTGCACTTGCGTGGGTTTAATAGTGGGATGATAGGCACAGACAGAGTCAGCACTCTCTTGTCTTTTCTTGGGTTGCTGCTCCCCTTAAATGGAAGGCATTCCTCATACACATGTCTCATTCGTTATATTTTTTACTGGAACACACCCTTTAGTTGGCCAATATAAATGGGCTTGGGATGGTAACTTCATAGACAACAGTCGAAATGAACCCATAAAGCTACCACAGAATTTCAACACCTGCCAGTTTTGTTTCAGCTCCTACCTTGGCACATTCTTTCCTTCCTTCTTCTGTTGCTGTTGTCTTCTAAAGTCAATCTGAGTGATCCTGTGACTGGGTCTAAAAAGATAATATCCCCATAACCACTCTATCATTGATATAAAACAAAATTAGCAGGAATTCTTTGAGGTTATCTAGTAGTTGTTTCAAGTTCAAATGTTCTTGATGGTCAAAAATACTCCTTTTTTTTCTATTAGAATTTAATTAAAGTTTTTTTTCTCCAAAAATACTTTAAAGTAACATTTCTCTGTTGCAATTTAGTTTCAATAAATTAACCTGTTCTATGATGGTAGGAGTTGGCTTAGGTCCTATTTGTCAGGTAAGCACTCTACTAGTGACCTATATCTCTAGCTCCTTTTTATCTCTTACTTTGAGATAGCATCTCTCATTAACTTTCTCAGGCTAGAGTTGATCTCATGACTTCTTGCCTCTGAAGCATCTGGAGTGATGTCATTTATGTCATATAATTTTTTAAGAAAATGTTTTGGGAATTCATACTGGCTTTGGAGGGATATTTATTTTTTCAATCTGTAAGATTTCCTTTTTATTTTGCTAAGTGAGAGCCCATGTAGAACATCACACTATCAATATTTCTATGATCACATTAATATTGCCATAGTGGTGTGGCCTAAATGGCTGGGCGGCTGATTGACAGGACAAGAAAGAACATTTTAATCGTAGGTTATGGAAGGTGGATTCAGGGAAACAGAAGTCTATCAGGACAGCTATTCTGTGAGTGGCCTTATTAATCAAATCTGGTTTTGTAAAACAAACCTTGGTTTATGAGTTGTGGGATCTGTAAGCCCCACCTCCGTCTCTGTGTGTAACCACTATGCCATCTCACCAGCATCGTGGCTGGCTGGGCTTTGTTAATAACACACGGATGGATTTTCAGAATGGAGCCATAGTGTTGCCACTGGAAAGTCTCTGCATTCTACCCCCAAATTAGGCAACCGCTAGGGTTCTTAAAAAGCTACTCAACTGATACTGTGGGTTGTGAATCCACAGGGTACTGTAGGAACTGGAAAGGCAAAGCCTGTTCTTTCTTGACATGACCTCGATATTAATCTGAGCCATCCTGCCAACATTGGAACTCTAAATGGGCAGGAAGGGAGTGAAACAAGATTTCTCTTATGGCCCACCCCCACAGGGATTGCTCAGTACTTCTGGAACATTCTTTTTGGCTTCTCAACTTCCTCTTTTAGAAATGTTCTTCATTTTCTTTGTTCCCTAGAATTTAAGGTTCAATTCAGATGGCAATCCCTTAGTGTGGCTTTTCTTGGTCCCCATATAGGTCTGTTTGCTTCTCTTCTGAACTTTCAAAGTGCTAGCATTTAATGTAGCAACCAGGACTAGAGCTTCAGGCAAGATCAGAGCTATTCTCATTTTTCTTTCTTTCTTTTTTTTTTCTTTTTTCTTCCTAAACTCCTTTGAAGATTATGTCCATGTATCCAGCCAGCAAAAGAGAAAGAAGACTTGTCTCCAGTTAGCCAGTAAAACAGAAACAGCCCATCAGAAATGGGAATATACTGATGAACATTTATGCCTTGTGCCACTAGGAAATCTTATTTTTTCAGTGTTTGATATATGCAAAAAGATCCTGTTGGACACAAAAAATGTAAAGAATGACAATAGCAAAACATTTTATGATACTTGTGAAGTATCAGAAGATGTTCTAAGCTCTTGGCAACTATTATTCATTTAATCCTTGAGACAACGTGATAAGGTTGGCACCATTATCATCTCTGTTTATTTTGTGGGAGCATTGTGAATTCAAGCAACCTGCCAAGGTTACACAAGCTGTAAGTGACAGAGCTGGGATTTGAACAAAGGCAGTGTGACTCAAAGAAAAATAAGACGTAATCTCTTAGCCTTCAAATATTTACAATCTGGGGGATTTAACTAGAGTGGGAATCGGATACTTTTTCAGTCTATTCCAGATACATTCCCTAGAAGTGAGTGTAGCCAGCAACAGGAATCTGTGAGTTCTGGGTTAGAACACTGTTGCATGAAGTCACAGCTGAGGCTGGTTTCTCAGCAGGCACCAGGAGGAGAGTCCATTCTCATCATGGGCTGAGCTGGGCCCACTATTAAACTGTAGGGACTCCCACAGAGGGGATTATTGGACACTGTTCATCAGAAGTGACCAGGACGCTTACAGTCTATGGAGTATAGCTTTATTCTTACAGACTCACCTTATGTTCACCAGTAAAACTAACCTCACAGTGCGGTTTTGTGGCATTGTCCCACTACCTCATGAGAAGCACCCTGAGGAGACACTGCAGTATAAATGACCGTTTTGGATATTTCCTTAGAATTTCTTCTCAAAACAATAGTTCATGTGGCTGCTGAGAAGTCACTGAACTTAAGCCTCATGGGAAGGTAGCCAAATGTTAGGATGGCATTGCAGTCACCATGAGCATTTCCTTAGGGATCCAAGAATGTTCGGAGTAACCCTCCATCTTAAACATTGCGCTTTTTGTTTGGTTGGTTTTTTTTTTTTTCCAAATAGGTTTTCTGAGAAAGTGGAGGTTTTAAGGGCTTCTCTGGAGATGAATGACCATATAATCATCTGCTCTGGGGGCAAATGGTTCCCGAGCTCTGGCATAAATCTGAGAGGTTGTTGCCTTAGAAACAAGAAATGTTTTGTAATTCTCTTTCCTGGACAACCATTTAGGGTCTCTAATTTGCTCTCTTCTCCCCACACTTTCTAAACCTTTAACCCCAGGTGAGAAATCTTGATCTGCTCCCCCCCAGTGAAGATGATAACAAATATCCTTTCTCATTTCCACAGGCATTATTAAGCACATGGTGGGGACTGACCCTCTTCTTAAGAGAGGTCCAATTGTGATGGTAGTGAGAAAATAAGCCACGACAGGACCCTTGAGGATTCAATGACATTTGTCCTGTTTTTCTTGCCACTGCTGAGTTTCCTAGGAGGTGACAATTTCAATGTAAAACCTGAGCAATCCTATCAGGGGCATGAGCAGTCCTCCAGGTGAGGACTCAGAGCTCCATAATGCTTCTGATTCCACCCGCCCCTAGACTCATCTATGGAGGGCAGCTTAGGGCATGGTTCCTGCTGGGTCTTCCAATGCTTATTCTTTGAAAGACTCCCCTAGAGCAGACAGCTACATTACAGAAGCTGTTGGAAATATTACATATGGCCAGATTCAGCTTCAGTCAATTTATCAAGCTTCCATGGAGTTTCTATAAATGCATGGCAGTGCACTAGGAAGTTGGAGATACAAAGATGAATAAGACACAGTCTTGCTCACTGGGTCTCTTAGTCTAATGGGAAGCATGAAAGTACAGACAAAGGGGCATCTGTCAGCAGGAGGGATGCTGTAACCAAAATGGCAGGTATAGAGAGGGGATGTTCATGCAACCATTAACTATCTGAGGTCAAGAAAGGCTTACCGCAGTGATGTCGCAGTGGAGGATGGGGGCTTGGATAGGTGTTTGACAGTTGGAGGGAAGGACATTTCTGGCAGACGTGATAGTATATTGAGAAAGCAGAGCAGAGGAATGATCTGGTTGAGTAGAAGTTCATGGATATCTAAAGAGCCACAAATGTGGTTGGAACATGGCATGTGAAGTGGAAGAGAGATGACTAGGGGAAAGGGGGAATTTATAACAATCACCATTTGGTAACTTCATAACTGGTGATTTTGTGAGAGTGGTCCTCTTTTACCAGTACTGGGGTTCCTTTTATCTTGTTTCTCTGATCAGTGGCTTGTTTGTGAATAGTATACCATGCTATAATTCTGGCTAAAGGCAGTAAGGAGTGGTACTTATCTTGAAGATCTGTACAAAAAGAAACTCTATTCTTCTGTTGTGTGTCTGCACATATGGCAGCCATCTTGTGACCATGAGAACAGGAGACTTGGTAACAAGCAGATTGGCTGATGATAGTGAAGAGATGGAAAGAGATCATCATATGTCCTAGTTTGTTGTCTGTTGCAGTGATAAAATGCTGGCTAAAAACAACTGAGGGAGGAAAAGGGTTGTTTGGCTTCAAATATACAGTCTGCCATTGAGGAAACCCAATACAGGAACTCAAGGCAGGAACCTAGAGGCAGGAACGGAAGCAGAGACCACTGAGGGATACTCCTTACTGGGTTGTCCCCAGGCTCACATTCAGCTACCTGTTTTATAGTTCCCAGAACTACATACCCTGGTGTGCTGGTGCTCACAGTGCTCTGAGCCCTTCTGCATCAATGATTAATCAAGAAAATGTTCCCACAGGCTTCCTTACAGTCTAGTGCAATAAAGGTAGTTACCCAGTTGATGGTCTCTTTCCCATATAACTCTTAGATTTAGTTTCTTGGTCCCAACTTCTGAAGTGACCTTATCCTATGTTATGTTTTTGTTGGTTGCTGGTACTAGCTTCCAGTGTAGTTCTGTGTATATGTTGGGATGTCAAAGAGTTTAGCTTCTGACTTTAAAGATTATTACTTCTGACATATACTTTTAGAAATATTTTTGTTTAAGGAAGCTCTTTTTAGTCTCTTCGGCTTCTTATTTTGCTTTCCAATGGTATCTGCTTGTAAATCTCATGTTAGTCTCCAAGGCACTAATAATGTTTGTGGGTCACATATATAGTCATCTGGGGATGGATATAGAACAGTCTGGCTTCTTAGCTTTGGCACTGGTAAACACTGAATAGAAAATAATTGCCAACTTACTTTCTGGAAACAATAGGGGTGTGTCAGGGGCTCAACGCTTTTTAAACATACAGAGAAGCTGCCTCTGTAACAAAATGCTTCTCATTTGCCACAACTGTTGCCATCCTAAGTGATGCTATTTAGGATTGGAGGAGTATTAACCGTACCTCAGCATTCTGGAAAGATCTTACTCTACGATGAAAACTTAGTGGTCTCTAGCACAACTTTTCTGAGAACAGATTCATCAGTTCCTGGGGCCAAAACTGCAGGCAGGTAGATGACTTTGGAAGGCTATCCTGTGGATTACATTTTTTAAAAAATTACATTGTTTATTTAGCGCATGTACCTGGGCATGAACACATGATATCTTTGTGTGTGGTGATCAGAGGACAACTTGTATGAGTCTCTCCTACTGTGAGGGCGACTGGTTTGGCTAAAAGTGCCTTCCCCTGCTGAGCCATCTTACCAGCCCCATCCGGTAGATTTAAAATAGCTTTAAAATACAGTTTTGTTTGCATTTCAAGGCAATGACCCTTGGTCTAGGGTCATTAATCTTGGAAATCTGTAGGCAGTAGGCAGCAGGGGTACAAAGTGGTGCATGTCAGATTTCAACAGTTCGAGGTGCCAAATATTAATCTTCACTCACACTTTCTATATTTTTTTTTCAAAAAGAATCCAACTCTAGTGTGCTTGCAATACCACTTATAAATAAATCAAGCTATGAGGAAGACAGGGAGTCTAAGTGTCACCATAAAATATTACCACTGTTAGCAAATGTGCTACCATTTTATTAATCTCTATGTGCAGAAATATAAAGAAAATACAGAAAATGGTTATTTGGAGTATTCAAAAACACTATTTAACATAGGTACTATATTAAGTATACTATTTTAATTTTAAAGCCTTATAAAAGAGGAATGAAGAAAATGGTTGATAGACTAATGAATGCAAGTATATGTCTGTCTGCATATATGTTTGTTCACTTGTCTATGAACGGTTATAGAGGCCAATGACCTATGTCACTGTGTTCTGCAAACACTCTCCATTTTATTTATTTTTTTGGTACTGGCTTTCTCACTGTATCTGGAGCTCTCTGATCAGGCCAGGCCAGCTGGCGAGCAAGCACCAGGGATCCGTCTGTCTCCACATCGCCAGCACTGAGACTTCAAGTAGATATCACTGTACCCAACTTTTTACGTGCATGCTGGGGATCCAAATTCAGGTCTTAGTGTTTGTGGAGCAAGCATTTTATTGACTAACCATCTTCGCATACCTCTGATTCATTTTAAATGGGAGACAAACTAGTTTCAGAAATATTAAGTTGAGAAAAATACTTAATTTCAAAACAAGAGAATGGTGCTTGCTATAAAGATAGATGACCTGGAATTTTAAGCCTCAGGATCCCCATGGTGGGAGGAGAGAATGAACGACCCACAGGTTGTCCTCTGACCTCTACAGGCATGGCCCCACACAAAACAAACATAAATGTAAAAGGTTAACGATATAAATAGTGTTAGTGGTTTGTGTGTGTGTGTTTGTGTGTGGTTATTTATTTATTTATTTACATTTCAAATATTTTCCTCCTTCCCAGTCTTCCCTCCACAAATTCCCCATCCCATCCCTCCTCCCCTTTGCCTGTAAGAGGGTGCTCCACAACCCACCCACCTACTCCCCCCTCCTCCCCTAGCATATTGTTTTATATCATTAACCTCTATGTGCCATTTATACTCTGGGTATAACAACTGCTGGTATAGGTCCCTTCTTCTTAGTCTAGGTGTAGCCAAGCCATCCTCCCCCAACCCCAGCAGCCCTCGTCTGTGTACTCACTAGTCTCATCACTGACTGAGCTACCTCATCATGGGTGAATTTCTTTAATAAATGGTATTATCTATTTTTTCAGGTCCAAAAGAACAGCTGCTGGTTTTTGTTTTTGTTTTTTTCTCCCTTAGAATTCCACAGATTTTTACTCACATCTGTAACTGACCATGGCTGGGGCCAGCCTGTGTGTTTTTCTCTTTATATATGTCTTCTGTTTTTGGCTTGAATGGCCATTTTACATTTCCCTTGCTGTTCAAAATGCAATAACTCACCACCACATGTAATTTGTTTCTGAACGACGACATTCTCTTTGGGTTTTTCTTCTCATATATTTGGGGGGCTCGAGGGTTGCAGTTGTTCTAGAGCTTTCTTTTTGAATGCTGGGTACCTGCGTGCTGCATCTCCAGGGACTGCACGCCATATCTATCATCCTCTCTATATTTTACAGCCTTGTTATTGTCTATTTTATTTTGTGTGAGTTAGTCTTCTCTCCTTAGTCTCATTTTTTAAGTCATTCTAATATTACATTTTTTTCCTGCTGTGACTTTCAACCCATAAATTTTATTTTCTAAGACTTACAGTTCTTTATGATGTACCCAGTGCCTCGGCATAATTTCTTGAGTGAGATTTGCTTTGTGTCTGTGCTCTTTTCTTAATTTTGTGTTATCCTAAGCTGTTAAGATTCCTGATTGATACTTATCCAAGGTAGGCCCTTCGTAGCATTGGTGACTGAGTTAGAGCAAAGATCAGTCAGTTGTAATGTGTGGGCAGGATGGGAGGGTCCCCATTTGTCTCGGTGTTCTACCAGCAGCTGACACTCAGTGTCCCACATGTCACGAATTCCTTGTGTGGAAATCTGACTCACGGCTTCCCTCTCCCCACCTGTGACTACTTAGCTTGCCATCTGCTGCCCTGTCTTATTAGGTAGGAAGTCCTCCCTATCTGGGTTATATCTTCTGTCATTCTGAAACTTAATTTGGACCTCCACAGGCTGTTCCATGTTAATCGTGAGGACTGTCATGGTTCCAAAAAGGTCCTGTAGTAGTGCTGGGATTGGCCAGTATGGTGGGTCTGCTCAGCACCCTACCAAAGAAATAGTGATCTTATTCTCTAATGCTGAAGAATTTTACAGATATGGGTTTCTGGGTTGTCTTTAAATGATCTGATGACACTGGACCCATTTTCTTACAGTCATCTAGAAGCATCTGTCCTCTTTAGAAGGTTACAGTTCTTATACTTCTTGATTTCCCTTGACTTAGCCTGTGTCAGCACTTATGCAGTAAGCCCCAGCACCTGCAAAATTTGTGTGGGTAATTACTTCTTAATCAAAGGGCTGTTGAGTCAACCTTTTGGGTGACTATTTTTGGAATATGCAGTAGGTAGTGGCATCATGTCAGATGCTGGGGATATACAGACAAAGAGAGGTGCTTCCATTCCTAAGATGCTCCCAGCTGGGTGGACAGAATAAAAATCCCAGCAGATAGAAGTAGCACCTAATAAGGCACACCTCATTTATGTGTATGACACGATATTTATCAACAAGCTTATAAGAAATGCAACCAAACTTAGTGCATGCTTGGGAAGCAAATACTTATTCTATGTAATGGTTGTCTGTGAAAAAGTATTTGGGCTGGATTTTAATGGATCTATAGGCTTTTAGTTACAGGATGTGTGAGAAAATGGACTCTCCAGAAAAGGTATGGCTTCAAGCAAGCCAGAATTCAGAGATGGACAAATCGGGAGGGAAATCAGCTCTGAGGTCCATGCTGTTGGAGACTCTGGCTTCATTCTCAGTAGCTGGGAAACCTGGCTTATGGTGAGATCTGCAGCTAGGTTTGGGATGCGTCCTCTGTCCAGAGACAAGCTGCTTTGGGTTTCAACAAGGACGGTTAGGATCAAAGTAAAAGTTTTATTGGATTATATATATTTTTTATCCTTGAGCTGGATAGATTAAAATGGGAGGAATGAAGAGGAGCTGAGACTTATGGCTACCTTTTATATATGGATCCTTCTCTGTGAACTTAAGAAAAGGCATCAGAATATTTTTGAGCTCTACCTGCTAAAACTTAAATTTAAAAATTGCAAATGCTCTATGTCTTGATGTGTGCCCATTTATTCATTATCCCATAGCTGCTGAATCCTTTCTGACTAAAGAGACTTGAATCCTTTTTACTTTACAAGTGACCTTCTTTTATTTGGTTAGTTTTGAGATCCTCTAGTCTCTCGTTTTTATAATTCTTATTACACATAAATATTAGAAGTTCTGGACCATTCCCCAGGTGGTTCTCATCTGTTTAACACTTCGCCATGTTTATCCTTTATGGGGGAAACTTCTAGAACAAGTACTGGAATTTAATCATTTAGCTTTCGTGCACAATCTGCCATATACTGAATTGGTTGTATTTTTAAAAGATACCTGTCATTACCAATCACTAATAACCATCTTATGTTGTTGAAGGTAGCATTATAAATAGTTTTTAAAAGAACCTGTGTGAAGTAGTCCTATATCTCTCTTCAGAAATATGTCAAAAAGAAGCCAGATTTGTTTGCATTTTAAGGCAAAGAAAGCTGAGACTCAAAGGCTTATAAAACTTGTCTAAAGTTCCCATTATAGCCTGGGGAAACATATGCAATAGTTTTCCTCACTGTGTGACCTCAGAAAAGAAAGGTGACTTTCCCCCCTTGCTCATATCATGAAGAGAGGAGAGACAGGCATGTGGAGAACTTATAATGAGGTGGCTGATACAAAAGATGCCAAACACTAAAAAGAAAAAGTACGTATTTTATTAATGCTTCCATTTCTACACCTTCAACTTTATGAGTCTGGACCAAGTTTTATGGGTTTAGAAAAGGCATCACAGCATACCACTTAATCCTAAATTGGTGTACTAGGCTCTGGACCAGAACAACTACACCCAAACCCTTCACTTATAAGCTTATATGTCTCATTTCTTGTTTGACAAATACATGCTATCAAACTCTCAAGGAAGTGGGAGAAAGAAGGGAAAGCCATGCTGTGGGGAGGGGCAGCTAGAATTAGAGTTTGGGTCCAGCATGGTCAGTACATTTTAGCCTCCTGTCCTTATGGGATCTCCATGATGCCAGGCACTAGTGAAGAATGGAAGGCTACCTTTTGTGGGCTCACCATCTTTCTCATGCCACTGCCAGGGTGTGGGCACAGATGTTCTATGTCACTGTAGTCACTGCTAGAATAAGCCCAGTTTTCTTACCTCGTTCTCAAATTTTTACCTCTCGGGAATCGGGCAAGTTTTATCTCCTTTTCCTAAAGTTGAAGAAGTCTAGCGATAAAGATATTGATTTTGATGAGTTAGAAATACTTTAGCCGGGTGGTGGTGGCGACGCACGCCTTTGATCCCAGCACTTGAGAGGCAGAGGCAGGTGGATTTCTGAGTTCGAGGCCAGCTTGGTCTACAATGTGAGTTCCAGGACAGCCATGGCTATACAGAGAAAGCCTGTCTCGAAAAAACAAACAAACAAACAAACAAACAAACACACACACAAACAAACAAACAAAAGAAATACTTTAAAACAGTCTCATATTCAGACAAAGAACAGGAGAAAAGTGAATTTTGAAAAGCTAACTCGAAGGTATTGTGAGTTGATTTTAGAAACTTGCTTTGATTTCTCATGAGTTTCGTGCATTTAGAGAGAAGGAAAGCCTCTAAACCTTAGATTCTAAGAGTATCCGGGTTGGCGGACTAGGACACTTTCCCAGGACCTCCCTGGTTCTAGTTTTACATGACCCTCAAACCTCTTCACAGAATCTCAGTCTGATCTGGATCCTGTGTGCTCTGAGCCATTCCGATCCCTCCCTGTTTGATCTTGTGGGAAAGAAAAGGCCATAGCAACAGCGGATGTGAGGTATTGTTGAAGACGTCCTCTTTATAGCTTCCTGAGCGGTGTATCTGGGCTCAGAAACACCTGGCTTCGCTATAGAAAAAACAGTTGGCTGAGATTATGGTATCACTGATCATTGAACATTTATAAAGGACAGGAACAGTGATGAAGCGCGTTACAGATGTCAGGTGGTGCTCTTGGTTCCCACTCTGAGTCAGCAAGCAGCCTGACAAACTCTGAGACAGCCATGGGGGCGGCGTAGGACTGGAGGGTGGCATCCTGTGACTGCACTGGGGGGGGGGAGCGTTGAGTTTGATTTTGGAATGCTACACAGTGTGTGGGAGACGGGAAGAGACTCGATTGTGTTTAAAGGAGAGTGATGAACACTGGGAAGGAATCACTCAAACTCTTGACCTGGACCATGTATTCTTTACAGAAGAACCTGAAAAGCAGTGATTGCAGAGACCTATCTTCATGCAAGCAGAAAACGCAAGTGACACCAGAAAAGAGTTCTTTAAGCCAGTAACTTTTAAAACCATAATCAACTGGGGTGCTGTGAAGGACTATTAGAAAGATGAAGTAATAAGCCTGATGACCATGTAAAACAAAGATTATGTGGCCATATGTCTTGGGGGGGGGTCTTGACAATGACCTGTTTGAACAGCTACACACACAGCTAACAACTACAGTTGACACTTCTTCCATGTTCTCTGTCTCTATTCAATCCCGTGTGAGCTGGCTTCTGTCCGAGCTCCACCATGGAGACTGCTTCCATCAAAGTCACTTAGCTCTCATATGCTAAGCTCCAATCTTCCCTGTCTCTGCAGTGTTACACATTTCAGAGACATCAAGCACAACTTAACCTTTTGGAGTTATCGTCTTCTCTCGACTGCCATGGCATCCGACATATCCAGTCTGTTTCTTCCAACCTTATGGACTCTTTTATTCTCCTGTCCCTCTGTGATTCTATTTCTTTTCACTATCTACGTACTGGGATGCCTCAGGCCTCTGCTTAGGAGTCCCTTATTCTTTCTACCCCAGTAAATTCTATTCAGTGGCTTTAAAGTGTGCCTGCAAATCCCTTGGCATTCTTCCCATCTCTAGGTTTCATTCCCTGGAGTTTGGATCGAACACAAGGATTTGTTAATAATCAATAGGACATAACAAAAGTCTTGATTTAACATTGAAGGGAAAGTTAAAAAAAAATAAAACAACCACAAAGTTCCGATTTGCTTCTGTTGCTTCTCAAGTTGTCTTTGACAACTTGAGCTGGCAGCAACGACAAGAGCAGTTAGCCAGGCCTCTAGAGAAACCATGACTCGTCTTTAGCTAAGGACCCACGAATCGTGGGGCATAGCCTAAGCATGCGGTTTCTCCAGACAGTATTTAATCTGGCTTTGAACTGGAATTATATAGAATGTGCCGCTATACTGGGCTTGCTTGTCAAATTTTAAACTTCCAGAATGCACGAACATCATGAAACGTTTATTTTTCTGTCAGTGGATTTGAGGTGGTTTGTTACACACTGTAAGTGATATTGTCCTTAGGAGGCCTCCTTTTGCCCTACACCATTGAGCATCACATGTAAATGCTCATGGGTCCAAGTCTGCTTCCCAGCCCTGATCGTCTCCTCCAGACTCCACTCTTAAATCCAATTACCCAAGTGTCAACATTAACTTTTCAAGTATTCAAGAGGAAACATCTGAAATTTAATGTCTTCCAGAAATCTTGGCAGCAAGCCTTGACCCTCGACTCTGCTTCTTGCCTTTTCCCTGTCTCTGTACACATCCCATTTTTCAAATCAGAACTCTACTAGTTTTGCTTCTACCTTTGGCTCCCAAGATGACATCATGTCACAGCAAGTTTTCAAGGTCACACTAAACTCTAACTGAATGGGCCTCCCTCTCTCCAAGTCATTTCTCATGGTCCTTCATCAGGTGGTACCTTCTAAATAGAAGCTTGCAACATGAAACCTGAGCCTGGGGAGGGGTAAGGTATGGATAGGCATGAGAAAGCACACAACTGGCTTTGTGACTTAAGTTTCACCACCATTGCCAGGTTCTATTAACTAGAAGCAAGTCACATAAGTCTGAGTCGTACTCAGGGAGAAGAAATTATACATGGCCACAAGCACCATAAGTCATATGGCCATAAGCACTCTTAAGTTGGGGTCCATCTGAAGTTACCTACATCAGGGATACAGAATAAGTCTTCAAATCATATCACATCATCTTTTATTTATTCATCTATTTATTTATTCATCCATTTATTTATTTATTACTAGATTTTTTATTTACATTTAAAATATTATCCCCTTTCCTAGTTTCCCCATCTGAAAACCACCTATCCCTTCCTCCCCACCCCCCTGCTCACCAACTCACCCATTCCTGCTTCCTGGCCCTGGCAGTCCCCTATACTGGGACATAGAACCTTCACAGGACCAAGGGCCTCTCCTCCCATTGATGTCTGACAAGGCCATCCTCTGCTACACATGCAGCTAGAGCCATGAGTCCCATTATGTGTTTTCTTTGATGTCACATCATCTTACCCCTCCCTAAAAACTCGTAACGACCTGTATTGCTCTTTAGAATGAAATACAATTGATGCTTGCAGAATCCTGCATGTTGAGCCCAGTTCCACCTCTGACCTATTTATTATTATTATTATTATTATTATTATTATTATTATTATTATACTTTCTTGTCTCCATTTTGTTCCAGTGACCTGCTTCTCTCCCCGCTCACTTCATTATTGCATGCAGTCCTTCTCTGGGTTTTGCATAGATAGTTCACCCTATGGATCTCTTTCTCTTTGGTTTATCTCTCTGGGTCTTCCTCACTTGAAGGTCACATCCAGTCATGCCCCCAGGACTCAGCCAGACAGAGATCTCCAAGTCCAACACACAATTTTTTTTCAAGTTTTTATAGTGTTCTTACCTCTTTATGTTTATTAAGTTTTCTCTCTTTGTTCTTCTTTTCCACAGTATAATTGGTTGATTCTTTGGCTCTGGTTTTTGCTCATTCAGTCTGTATCTTCAGCAACATCAGTCTCTGTTACCAGAGACTTCTGAATGCACTTTCTGTTATTAAGTTTATAACACTAGCTAACGCTTATATGACATTCACAAGGTGCAGTTACTGTTTCAAATGCGTTATAAACATCGGCTAATTTAGTTATTATTCCCACATTCTGGGGAAAGAAAAGGGATGCACGGAGAAACAAGTGATTTGCTCAAGATGGCATAGATATAAGTCACAAAATGATTTAATGGTGATTTCATCTTAGAACAGCCTGCTCCCAATCTTGACAAGAAAATGTATGTGCCCCTGCATTACTCAACACAGGACTAGGCTGCTTACCAGAGCCGTAGAATCTCCATTAGTATCAGGCATTGTTTTCAAAAGTATGCTCAACTTGTAGCCTCTCAATTTACTTTTTGTATTCATTAATTATATTTCTACCATTTTAGTGACCACGTCCCAACTTTATGTGAGGGAAGCATTGGAATGTGAAAAAAATCAGTCTCCAAAATGTCCACCCTAGAACAGATGTTTGTAAATATCTCTCAGAACATCCCTGCTGCAGTACTGAGATAACTTTCAGAAGCTGTCCTGGATTTTCAGCAGGAAGAGAACAATTCTCAACTGGGTTATGATCTGAAAAATATCCCCTTGCTCCAAAGATGTTATTGACTCCATGATACTTCCGCTTTTCAATATCCAATGCCTCCTTGACTGTGGCAGAGAGGTGTTCGCTATGTAAGTGCTTCACCCGCTTGTCCATGTGGAGATATAACTCCAGACATGGCTCCACTGTCCCAGTATTCACTTGCTAATGGGTTGGGACACACAGCTTTGAATTGAGCTGGTAATGTTCCAGAGAGGAATGTCTCCTGCCCAGACAATGATAAAACAGTAGAGAACGTCTGTTTAAATGGAGAAGTTCTGAGAGATATTTACAAACATTATCTTTTCTAGGGTGGTCATTTTGGAGACTGATTTTCTTCACATTCCAATGCTTCCCTCACATAAAGTTGGTACGTGGTCACTAAAATGGTAGAAATATAATTAATGAATACAAAAAGCAAATTGAGAGGCTACAATTTGAGCATACTTTTGAAAACAATGCCTGATACTAATGGAGATTCTACAGCTCTGGTAAGTAGTCTCCAAGTATGAGATAGATAGACATTACCTGGATTCCCATTATTTCCCAACTGTAAAGGAACAGTAATGTCTTGAGAGTCAGGAAGAAAATGGTCACCAGATACAAATAATTCATTGGAAAACATTCAGGGCACCCTTGGGAGATCTGCATCAAAGTTGTCTCTCCTCAGGGAGCCAGGCTTTTTAGCTAGATGTGCATAGAGGCCCTGCCCAAGCCATTTTTCTATTATAGATGCTATCTCCAGGTAAAAGAATGATATTTTTTGTTGAAGTCAAACATTCACCTGAACAAATAGCAGATGTTGATGAATATTAATTTGTGCTTAGATTAATGCTTCAAAGTGTCAATTTAATTTCTGTTTTACTCTTCAGCCCTTGATTGTAATGAGCTACTTCAGGATGTGGGGTGTGTACACCTGGCTGGGAGGAGGGCTGGATGCCTCCAGAGAGTGAAGCTGAGTCCTTGGGCTTTTGTTTCTCTGAAAGAGGACAATTTCAACAGTGTCCAGATATCTCTGAAAGCTACTCAGCTGTGCACTGTTCCAGTAGAGATATAGTTGGTGAGAGTAGAGTCCAAGAGGGGGAGCAGAGAGAGAGAGAAAGAGAGAGACTTTTGTAGGAGAAGCCAGTAGCGGAGTGATTGTCCAAGCTGGATTTTATGCTCCAAGCAAAAAAAAAAAAAAGTGCTATCAATTTCATTCCCCTGTCCCCTCTCTCCCTCTCCCTGCTGTGTGTGTGTGTGTGTGAGAGAGAGAGAGAGAGAGAGAGAGAGAGAGAGAGAGAAAGAGAGAGAGAGAGAGAGAGAGAGAGAGAGAGAGAGAGAGAGAGAGAGAGAGAGAGAGAGAGAGAGAGAGAGAGAGAGAGAGAGAGAGAGAGAGAGAGAGAGAGAGAGAGAGAGAGAGAGAGAGAGAGAAAGGGAATTTGTGCCTGTGTCTGTGTCCGTGTGCACATGCGTGTGAAGGCCACAGATCAAGTTTGGCATCAATCACTTCTATTTTAGTTTTTGAGAGAAAGCTCTTTCCACAGAATTTGGACCTTATTCAGCTAGAATGGCAAATCTCTGAGGATGGTCTTGTCTGTGTTTGCACAGAGCTGGGACTGCAGACATGCCCAGCCTTTCCATGGATGGCACAGATGAATTTCCTACACTCATGGTGTGCAAGCACTTACTGACTGAATCATCATCCCCTTTAGCCCTTGCTTTAACCTGTCATACTCAATTTCTGGTTGGGGATTTTTAGGTTCCCTGAGAAATTTCATGCTAATTTGTTCCTCATCGGTCTACAGGGTATGGGAGAAAGCATATCTTTAGAGTTAGGCATATTGGACTTTAATCCGAGCTCTTAGAGAATGTGGATCTCACCAGTTTAGGCATGTTTTGGTCCACTTTCCTGAGCCTCAATGTTCTCACCTATAGGAAAACTCATGTGTTCATGCCCCGTGCTTAGCAAGGCTCCATCATGAAGCACATACCATGCACGGGGCTTTCTCCTCCAGTCTCTTCCAGTAGATAAGCCCATCCTCTAACAATGGAAGATGGATCTTATTCCTTACATGATTTTCAACTACCTTTCCCTTACCCCATTATCTGTGAGTAGTGTCCAATTTCTTTTCTTTTCTTTTCTTTTCTTTTCTTTTCTTTTCTTTTCTTTTCTTTTCTATTTTTTTTTTGACAGGGTTTCTCTGTGTAGCCTTGGCTGTCCTGGAACTCACTCTGTAGAGCAGACTGGCCTCAAACTCAGAAATCTGCCTGCCTCTGCCTCCTCAGTGATGGGATTAAAGGCATGCGCCACCACGCCCGGTTGGTGTCCAATTTTCTTTTCTTTTCTTTTCTTTTCTTTTTTTTTTTTTTGGTTTTTTGAGACAGGGTTTCTCTGTATAGCCCTGGCTGTCCTGGAACTCACTCTGTAGACCAGGCTGGCCTCGGATTCAGAAATCCACCTGCCTCTGCCTCCCAAGTGCTGGGATTAAAGGCGTGCGCCACCTGTGACATAAGATGCTTCTATTTTGAGTTTCCTACTGTAATAATGAATGTTGTGACTTTTTAAAAGGCACTATAACACCATATTCTATATTTGTCATGCTCCTTCATTGACTTACACTGCTTTTCTTCTGTCAGCTGGACATATAGAATGAATCTCACTTGTAACACGTTGCTCCCTGCCTTGGGCTTGCTTTGTCACTTTACCTTACCACCACTGCCACCGCCACCACCGCTGCTGCCGCCGCCACCGCCACCACCACCACCACTGCCTCTGCCACCACCACCATCACCACTGCTGCTGCCGCTACTGCTGCTGCTGCCATCGCCGCCGCCGCCGCCGCCGCCGCCGCCGCCGCCGCCGCCGCCGCCGCCGCCGCCGCCGCCGCCGCCGCCGCCGCCGCCACCACCACACTATCCACACAACTCTGAGACCCCAGGTTCTACACATAGTCTAACTACAACCAAGAATGTCCTGTTATGTGTAGTGCAAGATCTGACCACGCCTTTGAAACTATGGATGGCAGGTTTAAGTAGGCTTCCTGGATTGTGAATTTTTCTAGATCCCTATCTGTTGTTTCTGGTTGACTAGAAACAATTGAAATGTGTTATCTTATGGGTGAGCAGAGTAGATATCACAACTAAGATGATCTCTCCGAAGTCTCAATGCAAGTGTCTTTTTTTTTTTGGCCTCTCAAGGTTCTTGTGATGACCATCCCTTGGTGTTCCTGACACAGGGCTATATAACTCCAGTCTCAGCCTCTAACATATTGTCTCTGTGCATACTATTGGGAACAAGCAAAAGAAACTTATTTTATGTACTACCACTTCCTCTTCAGACTCTATTTTATCATATGGAGAAACTAAATTCAAGGTCCTTGGCTCTAAGAGAGCTAGGGACTTCCCAATATATGAAAAAGTTCTGTTGTAAGGAAACAGTTGTCTGAGACTAGACACCTCAAGGACAACTTTTCCATCTTGCTGGCAGGGTTCAACTAAGTTCATGTTCCCAGGCCCAGAAACCAACTCATATGGTGATTGATGACAACCTCCTTACCCCTTATGTCAAAATAGGATTGGACAATGCAACCCTGTTCCCAACCTCTCCTCTCCCTTTACAGTTTCACTCTTTAAATACACTGTACAAAGTCATTCGGGGTCATAGTTCAGCACCTGAGTGACCCTGATTGATTAGTAGCTGCTTGATTACAATAAATGTTTGTCATCTGCATTGACATGGTGTTTGAGTTATATAGGATTTAAATAGACCTGTGTAAACCTGTGTATTAATCTCCCCTTATATAAGGGTTTTAGTAGTACTGGGTTTTATCCCATTCTAAGCACCTGCTCTGAAGTTATTTGACTTTATAGAAACGCTGTTTTTGGATACAGCCACTCCGTGTCAGCCACTCCGTGTGATACCAGGGTTGTGGACTTTAACAGACTGCTTTCAACACACCAGTGGTGTAAACAATCTCTCATTTCTTCCTCCTTAGGATTCTGATCAGTCCTTTTGGCCTTATCTGAATTCCAAGGGAATGACAAAGTTCTTCTCAAGTTTCTCATTCATAAATTTTCGTTATTTAGCCCTTTCACCATGTTCAGCTTGGTACTTTTATCTTTGTGATTTCATTGAACTTCCAAGTGGCCTAGAGAGGTACAGTTTCGGCCTCAGTTTATAAGAGAGAAGTCAGAACCTAACCACATTAAGGAGTTAGCTTGCCCATCCCTTCTCAGGGGAAGTGCCTGGGACTGCATTTAACTTACAGCTTCTTACTCAAAGTCTGTTTGTCAGGTCAAAAGTGTATTGATTCATCAATAGCTTTTATTTCCTCTTCTATTATTTTATCTCCACCCTTGACCCTGGGAACTCCTGTCTGCCCTTGATCTCTTCTTCCTCTCAATGTTCTCTGGTCACCCTACATTTCTCTTTGGCTGATTCAGTGACACTGTCTCTTCCTATCACCCCAGATCAGCAATTTAGACTTCTACTGTGTGCTTTCTTCCCTGTAAGTTGTTAAGTGTTGTCTGTTGCCTTTCCATGACTTTACTCCCTGCTCCTCTCCTTTTGGTGCCTCTCTCTTTGTTCTCATAACCCTTTGATGCTGACCCTGATGCCATTCACCTACTTCTGAAATGAGCGGTTGATTTCCATCCTTTAATCTGTATATGTTCTGGACATCAACATAGCTCCTTACTACTTCTGATTCACATGTATCATAGCTTCTAATGTTTTGAATGATCCTCCAGTGCCATTTGGAGCTGGAACACAGCCTTGTTCCCTCTCTCGACTGCTCCTTCCAGGCACAAGTTTGGTCCTCTGGGTGACAGCACATGCCCTGTTACTAAAGTTACTGCATTGTGCTTTTTCAACAAAAACGAAAGGGAGTCTAGATGTCCAACTGCTCTAAGTATCTGAGTGCCCTGCTGGCAAGAGCTATTTGAACTCATTTAACAGATCACTTGGCTGACAGTTCTACTTAAAGGAATGTCTACCCTAAGAAGGGAGACACATAGCCTATATTTATCTTCCAGAAAAAGAAATGGAGTTATTCCCTTGGTAGAATTAAAAGGATTCCCCACCTTCAGGCTCCATATTTTCTTCTCCCTCCATTATTCTTGCTCATATTCTCATCTCCTTTCTCTCCCTTTATGTGCTAAATATATACTGGGAAATGTCAAATCTAATTCCCTTGTCATGATGCCTTGCCCAAGTTCCATATCTATATTTTTATACCCGTATTTCACTTGCATGTCCTACACATACCTCTCACTTTGTTTCCTATCCTTCCCAGCTGCCTCCTCCCTTTTCCTAGTTTGGATTTTAGTTACTGACATCAGTCACACTCCATCATCCAAATGAGGGTGTTCCTTCTTTGCCAGATTGATTGACAAACTCTCATATTCCATCTTGCAATGCTCCTATATCTGATTCCTTACAATCCTTGGCCTCATCACCATTTCTCCTGGAACACAGCATGGTCAGCCTATATTTCTTTTAAATCTATTTTCATTTCAGTCCGAAGTGACTTCTTAATAAAATTAAAGGTCATCATATCACTGTCTTGCCTTGAAATTGCTGCTGTCTTCTCTGCCTGAGATAAATCTCCAGATTCCATGTATTGCAATTCTGGGCCTTCTCAAATCTGTCTGTGACTTACCTCCTGTTCTTCAAGCTTTTCTCTCTCATCTCCATGCATACCAAAGTTCTGACTAGTATAATTTCTCTTTGTGTCTTGGACAACACTCTAGTGCCTTTGTATTTCCACATTCCACTGGTTTCTCTGGGTTGGATGCCCTTTTTTTTAACCCTTTTACCTCATACATTTTTTTCTCATTTTTATGATCAACAGCAATGTGAAGTTTTTGGTGAAATTGGTAGTAATTCATTTAGTCAGAGTTGGTGGTTATTAGCTTTCTGTTTAGTGACCAGGTCCTGATATAACCAACAATAATATATAAATATATAATATATACATCTATTACATATATTATGCAAGGATACAGCTGATACATACACATATATGTACTGGAGATGTAGTTCACTGGTAAGGCACTAACTCTGCAAAAAACAAATTCAATACAACAATAACAATGACCAAAATATAACCAGGAATTCAAGGTTAAGCAGCACAAAGAAATGTTCATATTTAAGGTGATAAAAATGCTAACTCTTTTGGATTTTGATCTTTATATACCCTCTCTCTATATAGAATAATCTTGTGATGTCACATAAATATGTACAATTATTATAATCAACTTTTTTTTTTCTTAAAGTGTGTTGGGATTATATCCTGGGTGGGCTGAGTGAATAGTCAGTCTACTTGCTTTGGGTAATGCACAGATGCTAGAGAATGGCCATAGTGTGTCTCTGAGCTCCTGAGCCCTCTCCCACCCCCACCTCCTGTACAAGATCAGTTCGAGCAGTTGTAGTACTCATACAACAAAACGTCTCATACTCCTGGAAGTGGCGGTAACTAAGCCTTGAGAGCCAAGGGAAGCATCTCACAAGGATGTCATGTGACCTGGGGAGACCCACTGTCCCCTCTCTCATAACAGCCAGTACAGAGCAGGGTGATTCCTTGCTGCCTGTGAGCAAGATTATCATCTCTGTCCAATGATTCCCTACAATAGTTTAATTAGAAAATAGATCTATGATATTTGCTCCCAGCCTATTGTCTGAAGGAAAGTCGAGTCTCCATCCTCAGACTCAAAGCCCTGGCAGCTTCAATTACTCATTCACGCATCAAGTAACAGTCCTTAATTGAGTATGAGGCTTTATGTGGGATGTCCTTCCCATCCCCTATAGCTCCGATCTTTAAGTTCTGCTGGAAATGATCTTACTGTCTATCAGCTCTTTCACACCAAAGGCCAGAGGACGCATCTGCCTAAATTGCTTTGCACAAGTTCATCTCTCAAGCTGAAGGTTTTTCAGCTAATGGTTGTCATAGGGAGGAACAAAAAGGGCTCTTGGACATGCTTCTTTTTAAGCGTCCAGGGAACATTTTCGGGCTCTGCAAAGATTGCTTTACAGAGCAATTTTCACCATTATCTGCTGAGAATAAAACCTACTTTACGAAATTAAATTAGCCAGTCTTTCCTCCCAGATTCATTTCTCCTCCTTTAGTGTGAGAAACCCATCTCTATTTAGCAGGCCATGTAACCTCTCCTACCTCGTTGTTCAAATCATTTAGTAAAATAAAAAGGCTTTAGAAAAGGAGGTTGCAAATATAAACACGAGTGCAATTAAGATCTCAACTCCATTACATTAATATAAGTACTTTGCATGGAGTTCATTACGATGCGCATCAGGGTTTTAATGTTTTCTTCAGTTAGTGCCATCCTTAGTTAGAAGGAAATGGCGTGCTATAGGAAACAATTGCTTGTTGGGTTGGAAAAAAAGTTCGCATAGGATTCTATTGTGATTAATTAAACTCACACACGATAAAGTAGGAAGAACTAAACAGTTGTTCTTCAAATTGACAGCCTATTCAGCAGGCAAAACAGAGATTTATAACATTAAATTTAAACTTTCCTGATATAATAATACATTATGGAAATCATTCATTTCCCCCCTTTCTGCTAGAGATGTGGTAAGCCCTCATTTCTCCCCCGACTGCCACATGAAGAGTAAAGGCACAAACAAGGAGGAAAATGGAAGAAAGGGAGGCCTTAATGAGCAAGCATAGGCATGATAATATGGATAAAAGCCTTTATTTTCTCTCCATTACCCGCAAATTATTTTCTTCAAACATTTTGTCAGACAAGGCATCGTCTTGGCAGTCAGCTCTAAATGTGTGCTGCCTTGCTGAGGAGGGGCTGGACAGCTTTCTTCTTGTGTAATAGCCTTCTTGGAAATCATCGCCCAAATTGCAATACTGCTCTTCTCCTTTTTTTTTCCCCAGTTCCTTTGCTAGTCTGGCCCCTTCCCCGACTCCCCTCAGCAGGGCTATCAGGAAATAACCATTGTCAGCTCTGAGAATATGAGGCAAGCCACATCAGGGGCATCAGGACCTTAAAACTAGCATGTCTGCCAAGGGGATAATGAGCTCTGCTTTGAAAAGGGCCCCTTCCAGGCAGCCTTTCCTCCTCTCTGCTCTACTCTGCCTTCCCCTTGTTGTTCTGCCTCCCTGTGTCATGCTTCGCATCTGTGATTTTCTGAGTGTCCACATCCCTCCATGGCCAGTGCATCAATTTCTTCTTCCCAACCACTACCTGAGCCCCAGCCCCTTCCTCCTCTGCTATCTCTCCCCCTCCCCCACTCACCAGTCCTCTTAAATTCTAAGTCTCTCAGTTGCAATCAAGATCCTTGAAACCAAATAAGGAGTGATGGAGCACGTCTCTGGAGAGTGTCTTATATTAACTGGCAAGACTCAGGAACTGCTATTAATGAATAAAGGCAGCTCCCCGGGGTCAGCCAGTGTTACTAGGGCAGCACATTCAAATAGTCTTTGTCATTGGGAAATTCGGTGGGGGAGTCAAGTGCTGGAGGAGAGAGACAGGCGCTTCCAAGCCTACAGCAGAATTGGTGTGATGCTTAAAATGTTGCTTCTTTTGCTGTTGCCCTTTGCCCCCTCTGTAGCCTGCAGTCAGCCCCAGCAGCTGCCAGAGCCAGTGAGCAAGACAGGCCTGAAGTGAACAGTGACAAGATTTAAGCCTTCTTTATTGTTCTGAGAATCAAAGAAGTGTTCCTTTTAAATTCCTCCACTTTGTAAGGAAGCAGCTTTCCTGAGGAGAATGATAGCTTTGTGATCAGGAGCTAATGGGTTAAGAGAGTGCTAGCCATACCTGTTTTGGGGAGATGTAGACTTAAGAAAGTGAGTTGTCCAATTTTTCTAAGATTTTTCTAAGTGATAAAGTAGACATAAAGACAATGGAATTGGCTGCTTAATGTTTCTTTAATGGACACTTTGAGAATGTCAAGAAGCAATGTCCACCAAACCCCAAGGACCTCAGCACTGCCTCTCAACTTCCCAACTTCTTTCTTTATAGCCACACACATCTCTCTTTATAGACAAGGGTTATCCAAGAACAGAAACGAAGGGTTAAAAATATTTCGGGAGTCAACATATTAGGAAACTAGTAATATGCAAGTGATTTCTCTTTTGTGATTTTTTTTTTTTTGGCTTTTCGAGACAGGGTTTCTCTGTCTAGCCCTGGCTGTCCTGGAACTCACTTTGTAGACCAGGCTGGCCTCGAACTCAGAAATTCGCCTGCCTCTGCCTCCCGAGTGCTGGGATTAAAGGCATGCACCACCACGCCCGGCTCTTTTGTGATTTTTAAATCTTTGATGACTATCTTGTAAATGTAAGAAAACCAGAATTTCAAAACCTCCGCTTGAAACCTATTTATGCATACTAGCTGCTGCTAAGAAGCTGGGATCCCTGTGAGTGGGACATGGTCTTAGCTTGTAAGCTGGGGTCCCTGTGATGGGGACATGGTCTTAGCTTGTAAGCTGGGGTCCCTGTGAGTGGGACATGGTCTTAGCTTGTAACTCTTAAAACTTTTATGGACCTCTCAGAGATCTTAGAAAGAAAGCACTAAATGTATGTCCACCCCCACCCCCAATTAACTGCAAATTTCAACTCCAACCTTCCCCTCCATGCAAGGATTGTCTAAGCAGAGTGAGCAGGTTCATTGCAATCCTTTCCTACCTAATCTGGTTCAGTTTCTTCTCGTGTGATGATATTCTCAGCAGAGTGCTGCTGTCTTTGCATCCCTTTTTTTCTCTGCGTGGATTTTACAACAGTGACCAAGAGATGTTTGTTGAATGCATGAGGGCATGGATTAATTTTGAAATTATTTTTAATTCATTTGTATTTTATTTTGAATTCTATAAATGCTTCCAGGAACTAAAGGTTCTTCCTCATCTTTGTGTCCCCAGTAATATGTACTCATAAGAATTTCTAGAGTGAAAATAAATTCTATACTCTCTTTTTCTTTTTGCTAGAAAGGAAACAGTGCTGACCCCCTGCATATGTGAATCCTATCCGTGGATTCAGCTACCTGCATGCTAAAGATACTTGAAGAATTACATGAGCACAGATAGGCTGGATCTCCTGTTATTGTTCTCCAAACAGCAGAGTATAACAATGTGTACAGCACTTACACTGCACTCTGTTCAAGTGCTGGCATTTTCTATAATGAACATCCTTGGATTTTGAAAACCCTGCCAGTGGTACTAGAACTCTACCCGTAAATATCCAGAAATCAGTGGACTTTTCTCTTTACCTCCATCTCTGACACACTGGGGGAGAGGATTACTCAGAGACCTTAGAAAGTGCAGATCCCAGTGTATCAGCGTAGTTTGGAGAGCGATGGGTATGTGTGTGTGTGTGTGTGTTTGTGTGTGTGTGTGTGTGTATGTGGGCAATCATGACACATCCATGAGTAAGAATGTTTCTGGTCTAGATGGTCTGTTCTGAAGCGTTTCTGTTGCTAGTTCTCAGCAGCATAAAAAAAAGTGAGCAATAGTTTTCTCTTTTCCTGTCAGCTGTGAAATGAAGAGCTTGGCTTCTTTCTGGCTTCACCTAAACCTTTTAGTGCACATTCCTCTGAAATAACAACACCCTGTGTCTTCAACATCCAGAGGCTTGCTAGGAGCAATGCCTCTTGAACAGGTGCCACCTGGGGACAGAGGGTCATTCAACTAGGGTAGGTGGGACTTGGGATGTAGCCACTTAAGAACCCTCAGGAGCACAGGCCATCTAAGATTTTTACTTTTTATGTGTGTGTGTGTGTGTGTGTGTGTGCTTATGTGCCTTTGCTGTGCGCATGAGTATAAGCAAGTGTGTGAATATGCAGGGGTCCACACCTGATGTGCTCCTTAGTCATTAAGGAATTCACCTAGACTGGCTGGTCAGCCAGCTCCAGGTCCCTTGTGATTCTAATTCACCCATGCTTTTTACCTATATTTCATGTTTCCTTTCTTTCATTTTTTTTGAGTCAACATCTCACTATAGCTTTGCCCCAGGACTCCTGCTGCAGACACTATGTACAAATTCTCTATAGCTGTTGGCTAGTTAGTTTTATCTTTTCTGCTTTTCCCCATTTAAACTCCTTATGGTTCTTACAGGCTCCCTAGGACTGTCCCTAGCTAGATTTAGAGGCAGTGGCTTGATTCTGGTGATCTTAAGATGGAACTGCTGTGATGGGACTCTTTGCTCCAGGGAATGCAATAGCCTACTCATCCCGACCTTGTGCTATATCTCCAGAGAAGGGCACAGTTCTAGCAAGGCGAGCTGCTGTTTAAACTCCTCTTCCAGTTGGAGGTGGGGGAAAAGGTGCAGTTATACTTTAAGGTAAAACTTCTCTCTCATCTCCACCTAAACCTGTTCCTTACACTCTCCCTGCCCCATTTGCAGAGTGCGCAGCTAGCCCTACATTCATCCAGGTAAACAGGAAAATAGATGTATTATAGCACATGTTAGTGCTAAGAAGACAACCAGAGAGTTTCCATGCTGGATCCCACAGGGAGCTGGCAGATGCTGTAAAGAACATGTCCGGGATAAGACACTAGTGAGAATTCTTGTCTACTCCCTAAAAACAAAGCAAAAGAAATAGAAAACATTCTGTAATTCGGCAGACATGAAGAGATGCATTAGACATTCGGTTTTAAAAGTAATCTCACCATCCCTGGACACTCAACACAAGAAAAAGGAAAGAGAAAACAAATCAGGCTTGGGAGAGAGTCTTAGTCATTGTTCGATTGCTGTGGAGACACACCACGATCACAGCAACTCTTACAGAAGAAAGCATTTAATTGCAGCTTGCTTACAGTTTCAGAGGTTTAGTCTATTATCAGCATGGCAGGACAGAGGCAGACATGGTGCTGAAGAAGGAGCCAAGGGTTCTATGGCGGAATATACAGGCAGGGGGTGTAGGGGAGAGAGAGAAACACTGGGACTGGCTTGAGCATTTGAAACCCCAGAGCCCACACTTACAGGCACACTTCCTGCAACAAGGCCACACCTCCTAATCCCTGTTAAGTAGGGTCACTCCCTAATGACAAAACATTCAAATATATGAGTCTATGGGAGGCATTCCTATTTAAACCATCACAGAAGGTATCAGGCAGAGCTGGCTCTACACTTTTTCCACATCACAAATTGTGTACCGACCTCACCTTAGTTCTTGAGAAGACCTCTATAATGCCCAAAGGCTGGATTCTGTGTCTTATAGCAAACAGAAACACACCATGTCAATATCTCTGTCAGTGCCTGCTACACCATAGGGCTGGCATCAGAGCTGAGAGGACTGTAAGTTTAGGGCCCTTGTCCTGCATATCCCTGGTAACTCTCCCAGAGACTTCAGAGACATTCAATAATGAAACGCTGAATGAACAGAGTAGGCAGCTCCTTTGCCCACGGGTAGTAGTCTACTGTGGAAAAGCTTGCCACCTCTGAATGTCTCCAGGGTGACATGTATACAGAATGTGAGTGGGATGTATTGATTTTGGAGGTTAACTTATGTGTGGTTCTTTTCTCTTGTAGAGTTTTCTAAGCTCCTGGCAAAGCAAAGTCTTCTACAAATGTCATTTCCCCTTTGATTTGAAACAAACAACGCTGGAAATGTGACATTTTACACTGCCCAACCAGAATTACCCAATAATCAGTTTAGAGAAATTTGCAGTGAAGGTTGTTGTACCAGGATGATCAGAGGGGATTAATGAGTTAATATTTGAGAAGCACACAATCAACACTACATAAGTTCTTGCTAAATGAAGATGCTAAATAATACCCAGCCTAAGGGGAGGCCCCAAGGCCTGACACTATTACTGATGCTATGGTGTGCTTACAAAAAAAGGGCCTATCATGGTTGCCTCCTGAAAGGTTTAACAAGCAGCTGAAAGAGTCAGATGTAGATATTTACACCCAACCAATGGGCAGAAGCTGGTGACCCTTGTGTTTGAATTAGGGAAAAGTTGGAAGAAGCTAAGGAGCAGGGCAACCCTATAGGAAGACCAGCAGTCTCAACTAACCTGGACACTGGGGATCTCTCAGACACTGAACCACCAACCAGTTAACATACACTAGCTGATATGAGTCCCCCAACACATATACAGCAGAGGATTGCTGGATCTGGACTCAGTCAGAGAAGATGCACCTAACCCTCAAGAGACTTGGGGCCCTAGGGAGTGGGGAGGTTTTGTGGGCTGGGGCTGGGGGCTGGGGGCTGGGGACATCTTCTAGGAGATGGGGGCAGGGAGGAGTTATGAGATGTGGACTGGGAGGGGGACAAAATCAAGACTGTAAAAAAGATTAAAGAATAAATAAAAACCAATACTGCTGTTGTTAGTCTTATTAGATCTTAAGACAACATGCAAACTAGTTTTTAAGTCATTGAATTTCTGATACATTAAAGAAAAAGAATCCTTTACATTGTGGAAGTTCCTAAAATATTACATGGAAGTACTCTTGGGTGGAGGTTTATTCTATTTAACACCTTTCAATAGGGCAACATCTGGATGTTATCACTGCTTGGCAAGATGAGATGCCGAAATGACAAATTCTGGATGCTGTGCATTAGGCCCTCTTGTCTTTGCCTGTAATTGCCTTAAAGATATAAAAGAGCCTGATTGTAATAACTCCTCTAGTGTAACTATTCTTCATTTCTATTCCACAAGAGAAGATAGCAGGAAGTGGTATCTCTCTAAGGGTATAAGTAAGTAGAGACAGAGCTAATCCTGAAATACATGTGCCCTGCATCTCAAGGAAGCACCTAACAGCAGTGTGAAAGGATTACTGGTAATCTTATATATATATCCCTTAACCCATTAACTGGAATAATTGTTCCACGAAGATAAGAGCCACACAAGCATTCCAGGCTAGGTGGCCCTAGGTCAGAACACATTTATTATTTATTTCCTAACGTGCTGTTCTCTGGTGATAGGGATGGAAATTTGGCAGACCAGGTCTTTTCTTGTCAAGCAAGTAAAATGGCTGTTTCATTTTTAATCAGGATCCTTTGCCCTGACAGATAACTCTGAGGACAGCTGTTAGAAATGGGACAAATTGAGCTCTTGGGGATGTTTTCGGGAAAGGGAGCAAGACATGGCATCCTGGAGCTTCATTCCTTGCCACATCAGTACAAGCACTTGGGAGGAAGATAGGTAGAACAGGGTAATCCAGAGTCACCCTTGAAGTCATGTGGCCAAGTAGCATGACCACTGTAGTAACTACTCTTCTTTTAGCTGTAGCAAAATTACTGACCAAAGCAACCTGAGGAAGGACAGGCTTACTGGCTCATAGTTTAGAGGTCACAGTCCATCAGGGAAGGGAAGGGATGGAGGTAAGAGTTTGCAGCAGCAGATCACAGTGCATCAGCAACCAGGAAGCAAAAACAAAAGGATGCTTGTATTAAGTTCCTTTCCTCCTTTTCATTCATTCTGGGACCTAGGGTATATTCTTAGTAGCAGCCACATTCAGGATGAGTCTTCCTTCCTGATATAAACATTTCTGGAAACATACTCATAGATACACCCATGTTTCCATGATGAGTCAAGATCCTGGCAATTTGGCAGTTGAGATGTACGCCACGATTGCCAAGAATTTTTAAAGAATAATTTTAGTCTTTTGTTCTCATACATGTACACAGTATATAATGATCATATCTAACACCTAATCCCTTTCTTGATATCCCCTGACCCTGTGTAGTACCTTTCTCCTTCCACCTTAATGTTGTCTTTAAATATCCCACTAAGTGCAATTAGAACTGCCTGTGTGCACATGGTTGTAGGGCCATCCACTGGAGTGTGAGATGGCTACATCTCCAAAGAGAAATGACTGTTCATCTTCCAGCAGCCATTAATTACAGAAGCTCCCCAGTTGGGGATGAAACTTTGTGAGCCTCTCTTTCTTCCACATTACAATGTTTACCTGGAGTCACCTTGTACAGGTCTTTTACAAATAACCATGACAAGATCTCTGCGGTGACTTCATGGATGAAAAGTCCATGTCCAGAAGACACTATTTCACTGCCTCCCTCCATGTCCTTAAGCCCATACATTCATTCCATGACCTTTTCCTCAATTTCCCTGAGCACTGCAAGGAGAAGGGGAGCACTGACAGTCACTTATTCTCAACACTTTAACCAGTCATGAGTCTTTCACTAACTTCTGCCCACTTTAAAAAGAAGCTTCTTTGACCAAGATCAAGATTTGCCAGTTGGAATCTACAGATTCAGTGCAATCCCCATCAAAATTCCAACTCAATTCTTCACAGAGTTAGAAAGGGAAATTTGCAAATTCATATGGCATAACAAAAATACTAGGACAGCAAAAACTATTCTCAACAATAAAAGAATCTCTGGTGGAATCACCATCCTCGACCTCCAGCTGTACTACAGTGCAATTGTGATAAAAACCAACCAAAAAAACAAAACAAAACAAAACAAAACAAAACTGCATGGTACTGGTACAGCGACAGACAGGTAGATCAATGGAACAGAATTGAAGACCCAGAAATGAACCCACATAGTTATGGTCACTTGATCTCTGATAAAGGAGCTAAAACCATCCAGTAGAAAAAAGACAGAATCTTCAACAAATGCTGCTGGTTCAACTGGTGGTTAGCATGTAGAGGAATGAGAATTGATCCATTCTTATCTCCTTGTGCAAAGCTCAAGTCTAAGTGGTTCAAAGAACTTCACATAAAACCAGAGACACTGAAACTTATATAGGAGAAAGCGAGGAAGAGCCTCAAAGATATGGGCACAGGGGAAAGATTGCTGAACAGAACACCAATGGCTTGTACTTTAAGATCAAGAATTGACAAATGGGACCTCATAAAATTGCAAAGCTTCTGTAAGGCAAAGGACACTGTTAATAAGAAAAAAATGGCAACCAACAGATTGGGAAAACATCTTTACCAATCCTAAATCCGATAGGGGGGCTAATATCCAATATATATAAAGAACTCAAGAAGTTGGACTCCAGAAAACTAAACAACCCTATTGAAAAATGAGGCATAGAGCTAAACAAAGAATTCTCAACTGAGGAATACCGAATGGCTGAGAAGCATCTAAAAAAATGTTCAACATCCCTAACCATCAGGGAAATGCAAATCAAAACAACCCTGAGATCCCACCTCACACCAGTCAGAATGGGTAAGATAAAAAACTCAGGTGGCAGTAGATGCTGGCGAGGATGTGGAGAAAGAGGAACACTCCTCCATTGCTGGTGGGACTGCAAGCTGGTACAACCACACTGGAAATCAGTTTGGCAGTTCCTCAGAAAATTGGACATAGTTCCAATGGAAGATCCAGCAATACTTCTCCTGGGCATATATATCAGCCTTATTTATAATAGCCAGAAGTTGTGAAGAACCCAGATGTCCCTCAACAGAGGAATGGATACAGAAAATGTGGTACATTTATACAATGGAGTACTATGCAGCTATTAAAAACAATGAATTTCTGAAATTCTTAGACAAATGGATCTGGAGGATATCATCTTGAGTGAGGTAACCCAATCACAAAAGAACACACATAATATGCACTCACTGATAAGTGGATATTAGCCTAGAAGCTCAGAATCCTTTTTAGAAGGGGGAACAAAATACCAATGGAAGGAATTACAGAGACAAAAGTTCAGAGCAGAGACTGAGGGAATGACTATCCAGAGACTGCTCCACTTGGGGATCCATCCCATAAACAACCACTAAACCCAGACACTAGGCAGATGCCAACAAGTGCCTGCTGATAGAAGCCTGTTATAGCTGTCTGCTGTGAGGCTCTGCCAGTGCCTGGCAAATACAGAAGAGGATGCTCACAGTCATCCATTGGACGGAGCATAAGGACCCCAATGAAGGAGCTAGAGAAAGTACCCAAGGAGCTGAAGGGGTCTGCAGCCCTATAGGATGAACAACAATATGAACTAGCCAGTACACCCAGAGCTCCTTGGAACTATACCACCAATCAAAGAAAACACATGGTGGAACTTGTGGCTCTAGCTGTATATGTAGAAGAGGATGGCCTAGAAGGTCATCAATGGGAGGAGAGGCCCTTGGTCCTGTGATGGTTCTATGCCCCAGTATAGGGGAATGCCAGGGCCAGGAACGGGAGGTGGGTTGGGGAGCAGGGGGAGGGGGAGGGGATAGGGAATTTTTGGAGGGGAAACTAGGAAAGGGGATGACATTTGAAGTGTAAAGAGAATATCTAATAAAAAATTTTTTAAAAAATTGCTAGTTGGGGTTGAAGAGATGGATCTTTTAAATTGCCAGTTGGGGTTGAAGAGATGGATCAGTGGTTAAGAGCGCTAGCTGCTCTTCTAGAGTAGATACAGGTTTGATTCCTAGTACCCAAATGGTAGCTTACAACTGTCTGTAACTCCAGTTCCAGGAGCTTCAATACTCTCTTCTGGTTTCTGTGGGCACCTGTCCTACATGTGGTACACAGACACATATGCAGGCAAGATACTCATACACATTACACAAAATAAAGATCCAGTAGCAGTAGTCTGTCATAATAAACACAAATATTTAGCAAAACAATACAGTGTTCCTCCTTAGTGCCTATGACCTCCTCAGCCTGATAGCTCCCTTAGGCTTATGACCAAATTCACACTGTGAAGCAAGAATTACCTCCCACTGAGCCAGCCTCAAATTCAATCATAAAGCGGTTGGTTATCACTATAGTAATCTTGCCACAATTGCGTCAATAAGCACACCCTTCTTGGAAGGTTGTTACTGTACCCACTGCTGGGTAAGTTCGCTGTTGGCCTTTTTTTCCCCATAACACAGTCAAGCACTCTGAAAGCCAGCCACAGAGAGGAAGTTTCCATATCAGTTGTTACTCTATTTCTCTTTGTACTGAAACCAAAATATTGTTTGTCTTCAGCAAAAAGGTCTTTTCATTTTACTATGGTGGCCAACCAAGAGCAGGACTATGGTCTTCCTGTTTGGTGGGCCTTTGGGAATTCTGACCAATAGCATGTAGAGAGATGCCTGGCATTATGGTTTTAATTTAATAACCCATGAGTTCTGGGGAAAACATTTATCTACTCATAAATGTACTTCTGTTCAAACACTTTGGTAAAGAACTACATTTTTAATTAGCATGAAAATCTGTGGGGTTCCATAATACTTTTCTGTATGTCTTTAGTTTTAGAGGCTATAAGAAATGAAGTAATTTCCCTGATTTGTCGTTCAGTGTGCTTGCTGTTGGCATATAGGAAGGTTGCTGATCTTATGTGTTAATTTCTTATCTTGTCATTTTGCTGAAAATGTTTATCAGTTCTAAGTGTTTTCTGGTGGAGTCTTTAGGGTCTCATGTATAGAAGAATATCATCTACAAGTAGAAATTCTTGTCTAATTGCTTCCACTAAGTCTTTCAGTACTATAGTATATAAAGGTAAAGAGAGTGGGAACTCTCAGCTTGTTCCTGAATTTAGAGGTGATGCTTTGAGTTTTGCCCCATTTAATATAATACTAGCTGTGTGTTTTTCATAAATAGCCTCTATTTTGTTAAGACCTGTTCCTTCCATTCTGAGTTTTGCCAGGACTTTTAACATGAAGGGATGCTAGATTTTTCTCAAAAGCTTTTTCTGTGGCTCTGATTTCTTAATGCAGGCATATGGAGCTATAAACTCCCCCCTTAAGACTGCCTTCATTATATCTCAAAGATTTTGGTATGCTGTGTTTTCATTTTCATTTGGTTCTAGAAACTGTTTAATTTCCTTCCATATTTCTTCAAGGATTCATTCATCATTTAGTAGTATGTTGTTAAGTTTCCATGAATTTGTATATATGTTATAGGGTTTCTCCTGCTGTTGATTTTCTGTCTTATTTCATATGACCAGATAAAATAAAAAAATTATTTCAATTTTCCTATATTTGTTGATACCTTCATTTATGGTTTATTTTATACAAGGTTCTGTGGTCTATTGAGAAGAACATGTACTCATCAGTATTTGGGAGGAAAATTTTATAGATGACATTTAAATTAATTTGATCTATAATGTCATTTAATATACATATTTTACATTTATTTTCTGTTAGAAAGACCTATAAGTTTGAAAGAGAAAAGTATTGAAGTCTCTCACTGTGATCATGCTGGGGTTAAATCTGAGATGTTTTGTTTAATAGTATTTGTTTCATGAAGTTGGGTACACCTGTGTTTGGCATGTATATATTTAGATACATAATGTTCTCTGGAAGGATTGTTTCCTGAATTCATATGAAGTGACCATCTTTATTGTTTCTCACTGGGATTGGATTGAAGTCTGTTTTGCCAGATATTCAGACAGTGGCACCTGCTTGTTTGCTACGTCCATTTGCGTGAACACCATTTCCCATCCGTTTTGCCTAAAGTTGTATCTGTCTTTTGTGGTGAGGTACATTTCTAGAATAAATAAAGTACATGTTTTCTGGGTTTTTATGCAATTTACTACTCTGTACATTTTGACTGAGGAATTGAGATCATTAATATTGGAAGATATTGCTGAAAGTTATGCATTGATTCCTGACACTTTGTAGTGTTTGAATTTTTTCCTCTTCCTCTCTTGCTTAACTACTATCCTCAGGTGGTTTTTATTCCCCAGGGCTTTGTTGACAGGTTTGTTTTTCTCTCCAGTCAGAAAGATTCCTCCAAGTATCTTTTATAGTTTGATTGAGTGTTTATCCTGATACAAAGCATTCTTTACTATGTGTTTCACTCATATCTTGTATATACTCCGGGTATCTCTGTTGGGTATAACATTCTGTGTTTGTGTTTCAGAACTTGAAAACCATCATTCCAAGTACTTATAGCTTTTAAAGTTTCAGTTGAATAATTCGTTCTTACTCTGATGGGTTTACCTTTATATGTGACTTGATGTTTACTGCCACTTCAGTAAACTTTGTTTTTTTTTGTATTTAGCTAGCTAGCTAGTAATTTGCTTTTGTAAGTGTGGATGTACGCAGGAACACATGTGTGCACACATGTGGCATGAGTTTGTGCAGTAACACGTGCACATGAATGTGTGCTGGTGTGTGTGTGTGTGTGTGTGTGTGTGTGTGTGTGTGTGTGTGTAGGTAGAAGACAGATTGCTGGAGCCTCTTTTCGTCTAACATGTAGATTCTTGGGATTAAGGTTGCCAAGTTTGGTGAGTCAAGGGGTGTCAACCTTTCAGCATTGAGCCATATCACCAGCACTGGTATTTTAATTATAACATGATGGGGATGGTTCTTTTTGGTCTTGTCTGTTTAATGTTGTAAATGTCTCCTGTATCTGGATTGACATTTCTTTTCCTAACTCTGAGGAATTTCTTATTGTGATCTTTTTGAAAGTGTTTTCTGTACCTTTAGAATGAAATTCCAATACTTCTATGCCTCTAACTCATAGATTTGATCTTAGAATATCATTTATATCTTAGAAGCCCCAGTGGAACGTTATTGATTTCATCCTGTCCTTGTTGTTGGCTCAAGTTCTCCCATCTTGTCTTCAGGCTCTGATGTTCTATCCTTTCCTTGATCTATTCTGTTGGGAAGACTTTCAACGGAGATTTTATACTAGACCTATGATATTTTTCACATCAAGAATTTCAGATTGGTTATACTTCAGTACTTGTATTTTTAGAATTATTCTTCCATAACTTACAACACCCTTATTATTTTATGTCGTTGCTTAAGTTCTCAATAGGGAACTTCTTTTAGTTATTTTCACTGATTTGACCCATCATTCTGAGTTCTCCATAATTTCATCCAACTCAAGTTCATTAGATGGTGTTACTACAGCATTAGTAATTTCCAGAGCAGTTCTGTAGCCTGGTTTTCCTGGTGTCTCAGATCACTGCATTGGGATTTATGCATTTGGAGTTATTACTTAGGATTCTTTTCAAATACCATTTTTTAAAGTTGAAGTATTTGCAATACTCAAGTAGGACTTGGTGTGGTAGATTTGAGTACGTAGTTCAGGAAACACCTTCCCAGGGCATGAGTTTAGGGTGCATAGTATGGGCTCTATAGTATTACCTGAGAAAATATACTTAGAACTACCATTGCTGTTGGATATCAGCACAATGCAAATTTTATACTAGCTGATTAATAACAATATCTCCTTTTGACGTCACTAACTGTTGGAGAATAAACAAACAAGGATAGTCTATGTGGGTTCAGATTTTAGCTACTAAAATTATGATTGATCCATTAATAAGTAGGATGGGTAAGAATGGGGATAAGATCCATTTTGAAAAGGAATTTATATAAATGAGTAAAGTAATGCAAAGGTGAAAGCTGAGAGAGTGTTACAGCCTACAGATTTAAGGATTGTTAAAGCTCTAGAAAGTAATAATTAAGAAGTGAAACACGGAGAGGGTAAAGATGAGAGAAAGACAGAGGTGAGAGGAGGAGTGTATGATATATGTGTATTCACTAGAGTGAAGAATTCTTCCTGTTAGATTGGATGAAGAAACATACACAGTAACCCCAAAACTTGACTAAAACATACTGATGAAAGTAAAAACATCACAAAATACATTCCAGAATGAAGATTAAATGGTTTAAAATAGGGAATATAAAGAATATTACTGTGTCGATTGCTGGCACATCTGAGTGGAGTTAAAGATGAAGTTCTCAGATCCCTCTGGATCCCTCAGACTCCACTCAATGTTGGGGTGGGAGGCAGGATTGGGAGGGAGAAACTGGTTTTTGTAGCCTCTGTGTTCTGTGTGGTTCTGACCTTCGAGGAAGGTGATGTTATGAGCTCTTTCTTAGTTATCTCAGACCCTGTTATCTCACTGTTCAGCAGGAAGCCACCTGTTAGAGTGAAGCCACAGCAGAGGTTGTGTCACTGAGCATCCTGTATACTGATAGCAGGGAGCTGCCTGTCTTCCAACATAGCCTCTCTAGGGTAGCTAATTGGCATGGTTTGATTGATGTTTAGAAATAATAAAAGTAATGAAACAATAAAGAATTAAGGAATAAGAGACACAATAATAATTTGAACATGTAGAAGTGTAATACTATTTGAAAATTATGAACTAATCAAATGGTATTTACCACTTGAAAGTATAAGTGACCCTTAAGGAAATAGGCATAAAAATGCAGGGGCAGATACTATAGTTAGATGGCTGAAAGAGATGTATACAAAGAAGGACCAAATCTGATTAAGTCCCTGCCAATGCCTACATTGTGATACAACCAATGGACAGCAGAGAATTTAACTGAAGCAATGCAGGTCTCACTGTTCAGCAGGAAGCCACTTGTTAGGGTGAAACCACAGCAGAGGTTGTGCCACTGAACATCCTGTATACTGATAGCAGGGAGCTGTCTGCTGTCGTGGAAGCTACTCAGCATTTAATAGGAGGGAAAGTCCTGAAATCAGAAGATATCCTTATCCCCTCTTGACTTTTCTTTCCAGTGGCCTTTAATGATGAGCCTAACATTGTACTTGCTCACACAAGAGTTGCATTTTGATTTAGCTGCAGGATCACAAACAAAAAAGAGAGGTATAAATTAGACTTAGTGAAAGAAGTTAGTAGCTAGTACAGGTTGGCTTGAGAAAGATAACTTGCTTTCTTTTTTTTCTTCTTTTTTCTGTACTGCATTTTTAATTTTTATTTTTTTCAAACTTTTTCTTGTATTTAAAGTAGATTTTCCTCATACAATATATTCTGATTGTGGTTTACTCCCTCGCTACTCCTCCCAGTTCCCTTCTCCCCACTCTAGATCCACTTCCTTTCTATCTCTAATTTAAAAAAACCAAATGGGCATCTAAGGAATAATACTAAAACAATCTAAGATGAAACAAATCTAAAACAAACAAATCTGAATATGACGAAACAATCAAACAAGAAAAAGAGCCCCATCCCCCCAAGCACAATAAACACATAGATACAGAGAGGCACGCCTTCACAAACTCAAGTGAAGCTTCCAGAGGCCACAAGAGATGGAGCCACGCCAGGGTGATGCGCTGACCATGGTCCTGAAAGGATTCAGCTTGGGATGGAAGGAAGTGGAACCAGAGAAGTACGGCTGACAAGAATGAGAAGAGAAGGTGATTGTTGGGGCTTTGGTGCTCATCACAGTTAAGAGAAATGATAGTCTTGGGGTTTGGAGAAAGTGACCCATTCTGTTTAGAAAACTTATATGAGTCCATGATGCCCATGAAATATCCTGACAAAATAGAATGTCCTTGATAAAACCAGCATTAATAAAATGTGCATCCGAGCCACGGATTTCTAGAAAAACCCAGATACCAAGAAAAAGAACCAAAACTTTACATTAAGAAAATAATTTTTTAAAGAATTTACTGGGCAGAGACAGGAGGATCTCTTGGTTCAAGGACAACCTGGTCTACATAGTGAGTTTCAGGACAGCCAGGGCTACACTGAGAAGTTGTGAGTCAAAATCAATCAATCAATCAATCAATCAATCAATCAATATTAAGAAATCTTCAAATTAGTAAAAAAGAAACTGTGAGGGATATGGCTCAATGGAAAGTGGATGTCTAGGAAATGTGAAATTCTAGGTTCAATCTAACGTACAGAAAATGCTAAACAGCAGCCAAAACCTGGAGCTGTAGCTTAGAAAATCTGGTAAAGTGTCTGCTGTGTATGAGGACCTGAGTTCATTGTCCCCAGCCCAAGTTAAAACCCAAGGGTGGTGGTGTGCTCCTGTAACCCTAGATCTTGGATAGAGTGTATGCATGGAGACAGATTCCCGAAGCTCATAGTTCACCCAGCTGAGCCAAATTGATGAGCTGCAGATTCAGTGAGACCTTGTTTCATAAAACAGAAGTGGAGAGAAACTGAGAAAAGATACATCATATTCTCTCTCTCTCTCTCTCTCTCTCTCTCTCACACACACACACACACACACACACACATACACATACAATTAAATTAAATAAAAGGCCATTATTAAAGTTTAGTTTATGTTGCATATGGTTTTGGTTGTTGTTGTTCTACACAGAAAGTTTTTACATGTATGTAGTTTCCAAACAAATGGAGTTTTCTATAGTAAGCATAGAAGGAAACATGTTACTTTATATGTTGTACCATTTTTATTACAGGTTGATTAGATATATAGAAATGAAAAGGAAGACAGTATGGGTAATGGTCTGGAAATCCAGAAAACAAACAGACAAAAAAAACCAAAAGAAAGAAAGAAAGAAAGAAAGAAAGAAAGAAAGAAAGGAAGGAAGAAACCTTTTTCTAGGACTGATTTCTGTGTCATATATATGTTAGTTAGATTTTCATCACTGTGACAAATTAACTGACATAAACAAGTTCTAAAATATAATTCTTTACTTTGCTCTCATGTTTTGAGCCCAGAGTTCATGGCTCCATCAAACCTATAATGAGACAGAACCTGCTGGTGGTGGTAGCACCTTGGCAGAGGCTGTTCACATCATGGTAGGGGCCCATTGCAAGATACAGATATCAAGAGTATTCCTAATTAGCTACTTTCTCCAGAGGTTTCTACTCCCATAATAGCACCACCAGCTTGGGACTAAGCCTTCAACAATGAGCGCATTGGGGCTTATATTTCACATCCAGTTGAAATTTGTATTTTGGGTCTAGTTGTTTTCTGTGTATATCACTTATTTCTTCTGTACTTACTTTGTAGAGGACAGGGCAGATATCATAATGTTCATAACTTAATAAACATTTATCAACAATGTCCTTTTATTTATTTATTTTCAAAAAGTTCCTCTTAAGCATCTCTGTGAATCAGCATAAGCTGAAGTTCACAACACAGCTCTTGTTCTTCTGGCAAACATGACTTAAATGAACAAAAATACCGAAAGTATTTCGCTTAAACAAAATTTGTTTAGGTGCTTACAGTAAGAATCCACTGTCTGTGTAACTCCTTCAGTTTTGATTGAATCTTTGAACCAAGGATCCAGAAAGCCCCATTTGTTTTTTTCCCATCAAAATCTGTGAGAGTCTGTTGGTTTATCTGTCCATGAGCAGACTAATCAGGACTTGAGTTGGATGTATTTATAGGCAAAACATAACATGAATGACCACAGATTGTATGGAACTATCCTGAAAGGATGTCAGAACCTTCTAATGCCTTATAAATGTGACAAGAACATTGGGAAGAATAATAAGTTAATCTTTCATAAGATGCTTTGAAAACAGAGATGCCTGTATAAGTGTTAATTGTTATTATTGGCCCCTCTGACCTTTAGACTTTTCTTTTTACTGTTATAGCAATGATAAAATATCTTAACTTCAAGGGAAATTATTGTTCTTTATATGAAAAATTTTAATAAAGTAAAATCTTAATAAATGTGTGCTCTGGTAAATAGCTTCTTTCAAGTTTCTTTTTATCCTCCCTGGAGGGGAGANATAAGTGTTAATTGTTATTATTGGCCCCTCTGACCTTTAGACTTTTCTTTTTACTGTTATAGCAATGATAAAATATCTTAACTTCAAGGGAAATTATTGTTCTTTATATGAAAAATTTTAATAAAGTAAAATCTTAATAAATGTGTGCTCTGGTAAATAGCTTCTTTCAAGTTTCTTTTTATCCTCCCTGGAGGGGAGAGATGTGCCATCTATTTATTCTGTAAGGTGTCTAATAAAACAATGCACAACTTCCTAAGTCTGTTGGCAAGGGTTGGCTTGCCTTTAGGAGACGAAAACATGTTTAAAATCCTTGGTAAGACTCCAAATCTGTAAGAATTAAAAAGGGAGAAGGAGGAGAAGGAGGAGGAGGAGGAGGAGAAGGAGGAAGTGGAGGAGGAAAAGGAGGAAGTGGAGGAGAAGGAGGAAGTGGAGGAGGAGGAGGAGGAGGAGGAGGAGGACAGTAGCAGCAGCAACAACAAAACAATAACAACAGTAACGGCAATCAGCTAACTAAAGATATTGGCATTGTAAAATGGCCTCTATGGGAAATTGTAAAATCTATTGTACCAGAGATTGCTACCTGCCACTATCCCAAATATTTTGGTTCTCTTCACTTGGAATTGGTTTCAGAGCACTTGGATAAGCCAAGTTAAGAGGTGGTACTATTACTTCATGTCACATCCTTGATAAGATGTAAGAAAGAGTGAAAGAAAGAGAGGGAGAGATGTCCACCAGAGAGCTCTCTGTGCTGATGTGTGTGAGGCTCAGAGAGCCAATGAGTGGGGAACTATTATGATAACACAAGAAAAATCAGTCTAATGATATGACACTCACATCACTTGGGAAACACTGGACAGCTTTGGAGCATTTTCAGATCTAGAATTTTTGTTATATTGTATTGATCTGGGAAAACTAAAAGTCATATTTGAAATACAGCCACTGGAGGAATGAAAGCAAATGAGAAAAAAACAAGAGTGCACACACGTGTGTACATATGTGCACACACAGGGGAGCACACACACTTTCCTCTCTGCTCTCTGCTTTGGTTGCCTTTTCAAACTCTGAAAACAAAGTCAACCTCCACCCACCCCCATCAGTTGTCTCTTCCCTTTCCCCACCATAGGCAACAGGAGCCAGAAATATTTGTTACTTTTCTACTTTTTTTTAAAATCAATATGATTTGTTGCCAGCAAAGAGGAAGAAGGCAAAATAGATAATGAACAGTTGCAACACAGAGCTGGCTCTACTCTCTGAAGCCTCTGGACTCTCTAGTCTACAGACATGTTTGTGTGTGTGTGTGTGTGTGTGTGTGTGTGTGTGTGTGTGTTACATCACTTTTCCCTTTCCGTTTCTTCCCTTCAGCCCTTCTCAAGTTTTCTCCTTCCAACTTTTTCTATAACCACCCTCATTCTAAAATTGACAACATCTTTCCTTTGATTGTTGCAACGGGTATATGTATATATATATATGCTCAAATATATAAACAAAACTCGCTGAGTCCATTCTTGCTGTTTATGTGTATGTGCTTTCAGGGCTGATCACTTTGTATTGGATTAGCTGTCAGGGGCTTATCCCTTGGAGAGGCTAATTCTTCCTCTCTCGGTAGTCATTACTTGCCTCTCGATCTTTGTCTATGGATGGGAACTTGTGAGATTTTCCTCCTCCCACATTAGAAAGTCTATTGATACCTCCATTGTTCCTGTGTGTTTATGCAGCCATTTCTACGAGAGACTGTTTCACAGCAGACCTCTTGGTATTCTGTCCATCACAATTTTTCCTCCCTCCTCTTTTGGAATGTTCCTGAGCTTTAGATGCAGGGACTGTGATGTAGATACATACACTGGGCATAGGCTCTCCATGATCCATTGACTGCATTGTATCCAGTTCAACTTTTTTTTTTAACCAGCTATGCAGTTATCGATTTATTTCTCTAAGCCTCAGATATACCTTTCTTCTGTCAGGTTTTCTTACTTTCTTTGTATCATGTATCAGTATAACTGTATTGGTTTTCTAAGGCTTCTGCCACCATGTCCCACACCCAGGTGGTTTAATTAACATAAATACTTTGTTTCCTAATGGTAGAGGCCAAGTGTTCAAGATCAAAGTGCTAGGAAGGTTGATGTTTCTGAGGGCTATGAGCCTCTGTTTCATTCTTCTCCATAACTGCTAGTGGTTTGTGGGAAATCTTTAGTGTTCCTTGAATTGCTTGCTCTCTGTGGGTTTGTTTCCAAACTTTTGCATTTATTTGGACACCAATCTATTGGACTAATGTCCATTGTAATGATCTTATTTTAATTTGATGATTTCTGTAAAGCACTATTTTAAAATAATGACACATTTTGAGGCCCCGAGGACAAGCACTTTAACATAAATTTTGGCAGACACAGTTCAATGCACAATGAGCCTACGGGAGAGCTGCACCAAGATGTGGGAGTGAGGGACCATCTAACAGCTGGGCATTTTGCACTACTGCTCATGTGACTGGGAAGCTAAGCTGCTTTCATTTGCATAACTTGTCCTAATAAGGGTCTAGCTAAGAAATCATCATATCCATCTCAGGTTGGTTTGTGAATATCTTACTTATACCTATACTATGACACACATTTTTTTCTTACATTACAGTAACTGATATACATAATTTACACTCATAAAGCTATAAACTGCTTACAAGTAGTAACTACTCCATCTTTGTCTACATTTCTTGGCCTAGCACAGAATGTTGTGTATAGTAGATGGAAAATTCATCCAGGCTTTATAGTTACAGAGTTTAAAAGGCTTGTTGTTAATTATTATACTATATAACCACAGAAAGGCAGGGTTGTGATGCAAAGTCAAACAGTTCCAAACTTTCAGTGACTTAATACAGTGAGGCAAATAATAATATTTGCAGATCTTGTTTTTATCTAAAGTGGTCATAACTTATGTGGGAGCAAAGGATCCCATGAACCTCCATCTTATGATGAGATGTTGGGGTTTTGCCTTGTAAGGGAGAATAGCAAAATGCAACTTCTCTGCGTCTTCAGTGTTTTACCTAAGTGGACGAATCATGTGATGGAGTCACTCTGCTCTCAGTCTGTTGTCCAGAAGTACTCACATGCTCTCCTCAACTGCAAAGGAGGATAAGAAACATCAACCATTTTCCAGGAAGAGAAAGAAGACTGGACTCTAGAAGCCTCTATCTATGGCAATTTGTGCTTCAATCTTTTTAAGAGTATACATTGATCTTAGCACTTACTGAGTACTAACTGTATGTCAGACATTGCTTCAGACCCCAGACCTAGCCAGAAAAGACAAATAAGACGCTGCATTTACACATGAGGCAAGAGTATCTACAGGGATCAAATACATGATATGGTTGTGCCTAGAATTGGTGTAATAAAGAAAGAACAGTGGTGAAGAATACTTTCCTTGTAGACTCAGGGCCAATTGTTCTAAGAATCGTAATCTTGTATTGCAAAATAGGTGCTCACTCTTGCTTTCTCATGTAATTAAAAATGCAACATTATCCCTCTTTATTTGATATAATCTAGAAATTAATTGAACAGAACATTGAAATAATTTGGAACCTTGCAATATGCAATTTTGGCTTTTAAGGTCAAGCCATGAGGAAATTAGTTCACACATCATATTATCAAAAGATCAGATAATTTAAAATGGAAACACAGATGACGATATTTTCATTACTTTATTGTTTATAATAAATCACCCACAGCATACATGAATTACTGATTCTGAGATTTGAGCAGGGCTTCCTGTGAGGAATTCATATGTGGACCAAGTTTATTTGACTAGAATATCCAAGATTTCTTTTCTAATCTTGTATTACGTCACTAGACAAATAGAATCACTGGAGCTTTCCACGAATATCTGAAAGTAGCTAGCTAAGCTTTCACACAGTAGGTCAGGTGGGTTTCAGGAACATTCCCAAAAGGTCAGTCCAAACTGTAAGGTGTTTACAAGCTCTTTGCTTAATTCATACATGCTAATGTCCCACGGACTAAAGCTACTTCGTACATGGCTAATGTCCCTGAGAATAAGATGAGAGTCAGGGTTCACTATGAGCTAGTAAAACCTCTTACTACTGCAATTGGATGGCCCCTAATAGTCCCCATTACTCCTACTGAGGCAATTCACCCTGCTCTCACTGAAAGCCCCTTAAAGATTGATTCTGCAATAGCAGCAGGTCTCAGGAGTTTAGAATGTTGTCATCTTTATTAGGACAAGTGAGAATGGAGCTTTCAGTATGGTAGCTTCAGCCTCAGTACTTGTGATCTGAAACAACAGGTCGTGTGTCCTCTTTTTTATCATTACTAATGCACAATTGTAGAACAGAGATGGTAGTAACACCTCCTATTCATGAAGGACCAGAAGGTACACACAAGCTTCTACCTGAGGAATATCACATTGCCTCAATTAGATTACAGGACCAATTTTCTTCCTCCTGATTAAAACCTGTTCTGCCAGCACCTGAGATTCCTGAAATGCTTCCCCATGCTAATGAGGCATTCCAGGTACCATAATCCCTCAGGCAAGGCCCATCTGGATGTTCCTACCTTGAACCCTCCAAAATGTTGTAAGCCTTGAATCACCTTAAGTAAAGTTGGTCTATCTGTTGATAGCTGGTTCTGGTGTGGTCATTCACCTTACATGTTCACAGGGTTTCTGAACTCCTCCAACTCACCATCTCCGCTCCTTCTGCCCTTGTAGACTGAATTGGTCAATGATCCTCAAGAGCAGGAAAACCCATAGCCAGGCACCATGAATAATCCCACTCATGTTTTTGAAACATTTTCCCTTTCTTGTGCCCTACCTCCTCCCATGTTGAAAGTCTATGAGGAAAGCCATGAAGAGTAACAGTTCTCTTGCTTGTCTGAGAGCTGTAAGACAGGGCTATTATTCTTTCTGAAATATCAAAGACAGTATAGTTAATTTGGCATTTTGCTTTTAGGTCCTGTTTTACATGACAGTGTCCTAGATTTGCTGTTCTCCTTCAGGCAACTTCTTACTCTGTGTGTAGGTTGAATGTTTGGCCTAGGGCATGGCACTACTTGGAGGTGTGGCCTTGTTGGAGGAAGTGTCACTGTGGGTGTGTGCTTTAAGACCCTCGTCCTAACTACTTGGGAGCCACTTTTCTCCTAGTGGCCTTCAGATGAAGATGTAGAACTCTCAGCTCCCCCTGCACCATGCCTGCCTGGACACTGTCATGCTCCCTCCTTGATGATAATGGACTGAACCTCTGAGCCTGTAAACCAGTCCCAATGAAATGTTGTCCTTAGAAGAGTTGCCTTGGTCATGGTGCCTGTTCACAGCAGTATAACCCTGAGACACTCTGAAAATGTTTCCCTAAAGAACACTAAAAATAAAAATTACTTGTTTTTGACCACTCCCCCCCAAATGCTTTCTTTTCACTTTAACATTTTTTTTACTGGAAAACAAAAGTTAATTTTTAGCTCATTTTACTGTCATAATATATCTTAGGCAAGTAAGAATACCAGGGATTTCCTTAAACATTCTACATGAATATCTCTAGAATTGAAGCCACAAATTAACTTGGTAATTTTCTATTTTCCATGTGGTAGTTTTGCAAATTAATCTGTTCGTACATAACAGGTTGTCATTTCTTCAACTTCCAGAAGCCAGCTCCTCATGACCACATTCCCTTCCACACAGGATCTCATGATGCTCATCAGGTCTCTGCCCATGCATAATTTCAAGTTCCACATATTTTCAGTTCTTGTTGTAGCTGACTCTAATTTGGGGTATTAATCTCTAATTTCTCCATCATCTCAAATGACAACTTTACTTCCTATTTTCCTAGTACATAACTTAGGCCTCCTTTTCTTTGCTTTCTAATAGGTCTTCCATTCTTATTTGTAGCAAAACTCAAATAAAATCTCTTTCAAGTTGCACCTAAAGAGCAATAAATATATTCTTCATTTAGTCTCATATATTTTCTGTCAAGGTTTCTTAAAATTCTCCCACTTGTGACCCTTTCCATCTGAGATATTTTTATGTCTCTCTCCTATGTCATAGGCATATAAAATGGACATATAAACCAATCATTTCCTGGTAATACATCATAAAATTTATTGTTTAGTATTCCTATAATTTTATATGTTAAATATTCAAACTTATTTGTCTACTAATTAGACAAATGTGCCTGTTTATTCTACACAAAGGATTAAATTTTGACTATGTGACCCTGTGGGATATAGAGAATAGTTGATGTTTTGATTTTATAGCCACCAATGCTAAGAATGCTACTTTGCATAAATATATAGTACAAAAGAGAGAAGCATGTTTATGATAATTTCAGAAACTATTGGAAATTCTATCCTAATCCCATATTAACATTTGTTAATGAATTTTTTAATGAAACTCAAGGAGTAATTGAAAAAAGTAAACATCTTAATACAACATAGTGTAACAATATACTAATTTGCTATTTACATGCTAAAGAATAGTAGTAAGAAAAACCTTTAAAGTACTGTTTTTTTGCAATTTAACCATTATGTTTGTATAATAGCAAAAAACATTCTGTGTATGTTAAAAACACTACGAATTGTACCATAAAAGTCTTGAATGGGAGTTGAGTTTTTCAGGCAGGGTTTGTTCACGGGTTAGCATTGCAAGATGTTGTATGGTGTCACAGCATGCTCAGTGGAATTGTTGTTGGTGTATGTCCTGAGCCAAGGCTGCAGTGGAGCTGTTTGAAGTGGCATATGGATGATCACTGCCAGGACCACTTCAGGTTCATGTCAAGTCTGATTTTGAATTTGGTTTTTGTCATTGCACATGCAGAAATAAACCTTCTGCTTTTGCCAAACTTTTCATTATCCTATATTCAGTCATGTGACCCATACATGGCTGTACCCCACAGCCTAAGAAATGTGGCTACACATCAACACTCACAGTATCACCAAGTCTTGCTTGCAGTTACCATAAGTTCTTAATTGTCAAAGGTTAGAGTATGGTTTTAGAAAAAAATTGCAATCAGATTCCTTCCTTCCCCCCCCTCCTTTCCTTGCTCCCTCTCTCCCTCCATAAAACATTTACTAATAACTTCTTATAATTCTGGTATATACTATTTAACATTAGGGTACAGAGATAAAGGATCAAATATTTTAATGTGTGACACTTACATTAGAGGACAGAACTTATTTCTTTTCTATCTTAAACATCAAATGAACCATAAAGTCAATTGTAGGCTTAGATTTTTCAAAACCTATTTTAATAAGGGTCCCCAAACACTTTAACCTCCTTTCTAGCCTACCATTCATCAGAGGTAGTGGAAAGGAAAGGTTAATAGGGCAAAGGGGGATGTTAACTTGTTTAGCAATAGTTTTTTAGGGTGATTCCAATCTTTGTTGTCAGTATATCAGTAGTTCAGTTCACATGAATTATCAGTGGTAACTCAATCCAGACCAAACCTTGAGGCTCTGCCAATTGGTCCGAGTCTGCAGAAGTGGCAAGAAGCTTCCAAAATCTCATTCGAAGTTCATTGGTGCTTTTCTCTCTACAAGTGATGATCAGCAAAGGGTGGCAAGGTGAACCAATGAGAGAGTGTCATCAGTGAAGACCAGCATTGATTAACAAAGCCCAATGGAGACCAGCAATGAGTGGCAAGGTGAACCAATTCCAGAGTGTCATCCACTGTGTGTTGGGTTATACTTATACCCTTTCCAAACTTCAAGTCTTCCCTATAGCGTCTGCTCCAACCAAACATCACATGTCTTTTTTTCCCACGCAGCTTCCAGAAAAACACCATGTGTCTGCCTCAGCAATACATTCTCTTATAAGAGAGTTTTGAGATAAATTTCCACTTCAGTCTGTTTTGGTTATTTGTCAACTCAAGGGAAATTTTAAAGAGAGTAAATTCTGTCTCTGGCTCACTGGCTTCTCCCATTTTTGAAAGTTATATCTATGAAACATGCCTTGATAAGTTTTCAGAGGACATTTTTGGTTTTGTTTGCTTGTTTGTTTTGTTTTTCCCTTAAATTCCTCTAGAAAAAGGTCTCGGGATGTAGCTACAGTTTCTTTACTTTTCTTCCCATTGATATGTATATTTTGACTTTTATTCAATAATTTGGATTTTTCATGGTCTTTATTTTCCATAACTTTCCTTACATATTCAATAGTATGGTATAGGTACTGCATGCAACCTGCACTCTCCATACTTTAAACTCCAGCCAGGGAGACTTCACCCAAAGAACAACACCTCCCACTCTTTGATGTTCATATATAGCCCTTATTCTCCCCAAATAAAGTGCATAGAGAAAGGAGAGTAATGGGAGACACATTTAATTTCTTCAAATAAAATTTTTCATATAGTCAAACCTGGCTTCAAAACTTGTGATCCCCCCGTTTCATTATCCTTGGTGCTGGAATTATGAATGTGCATCACTCTATGTTGAATAAAGGTATGTGTACCACAACTTAGCCTTTGGCATCAATCTGAAGGGCCAAGTCTCCACTCCCTGAGGGAGAAAGCACACACGCATACCACAGCTGACATGTATACCACAATATCCCAATCTAATGAATGTCTAAAGGTATTGCTTGGCTTGTGATGAAAATTTGTAGTGGTGAGTTGGCCTTTCACATGTCCTTAAGTTGCCATGGCAACTCCATGTGTCATCTGTACCACTTGGCATTCTCAGAATGTGCGCCTGTGCAACAGTTCTTAGGCTTGTGCTTTATACTTTTCAAATAGTGTATTGCAATCTTGAACTTGTGAACTCTCTGCTTTAGCTTTGGAGTGCGTATGGCCAGAAATTTTTCCGTTCCCTAAATGGAAAATGCTCTTAAGAAAGGAGAATAAGGGGATGGGGGCCAGGGGTTTGGAGGACACATTTAACTTCTTCAAATGAAAATTTTCATATAGTCAAGGCTGGCTTCAAAACTTGTGATCCCCCTGTTTCAGCCTCCTTGATGCGGAAATTATGAATATACATCACACCATCTTGAATGATAGCTTCTTTCCACATAAACTGTCTGCAAAACACTTTCACAAGATGAGTAATATTTATAGTTCTGGCCATCCTGGGGATAGCAGTGTTCATAAATGTCTGAATTTCTTTACATCCAAACAAACTAGGTTCCTTTTGAAAGGGGTGGGTCTAACTGACTCTGACTTATAGTAATTCTTGGTGGTGGTCAAGAAAGGTGGTAATTCTGTGTTTCTCCAGACAAGTCAACACTCAGAGACAAAGAAGGCTGCTTTCTTTGTTTTTGATGCTACCCAGAAGACTTTTCTTTTCTTTTTAAAATTTAATTCCTTTGAAGGAATAAAAATAGTATCTCAAAGTGTTTTCTTTCTTTGGGAGTAGTTAGGTGTGAAACGACTTAAAACCACCATCTAAACAGTTATGACAAAGCTACTTCTTTTTCCAGGGCAGGGAGGTATAATCCTATTATCTTTGTTTGGTTATCAGACCCACTTGAAATTCCAATTAGTGCAGCTAATCACCATGGGTTCCTCTGGTACTTAGCTGGCAAACAGCTAAGTCTAATTAATACTTTGGAGTGGTGGGTAAATGACATTTCTTTAACTCCTGTAGACACATTTTCTAAGTAAAATTCTGACTTGAAGCTTGCTTCATTGCCAATGGACAATTTCTTAAAAAGAATGACTCCAGAAAGAATTGTGTATGAAACGAACAAAATAATATTCTTAAGTGTTTTATCCAATTGCAAAGAACCTAGAAGCCCCCAGAAGAAATGTATCTTACCGAATGGAGAGTCAAAGATAACATTTCTCATCCAAATTTTGTTTAGAAAAAACATAAATCTATAAAACCAAAGAAAAAGCATTCATTTAAACTCTAGTTTGTAAGGAGAGAGGCTCCTTAAACACTGACATATTCGGTTAGAAATAACTTAAAATATTATTAAAGTAAGGCGAGTCCTTGGGCTAGGTAGGACTTTCTGGTAAGTGCACTATGGCTATCTGGCCTTTGGCTTAAGAGTAGCCCTTGTTTCTCCTGCCATCATTGGGAAGAGAGGCCCCTTGGTCTTGCAAACTTTATATGTTCCAGTACAGGGGAACGCCAGGGCCAAGAAGTGGGAGTGGGTGGGTAGGGAAGTGGGGGGGGGTATAGGGTAATCTTTCCGGATAGCATTTGAAATGTAAATAAAATATCTAATTAAAAAAAGAAAAAAGAAAAAAAAGAATTCTAGTAGCATGTCCCCTAGCTCCGAGGAGCATTGTATTTACCCTAGTGGAGGTACTGAAGGTTAGTCTGTGAAGGTCCATTGCTGACCTATGGACCAGTGTTGGCCACTACTGTCTTTACATGCCTAGCATGAAGGGATAGACTTGCAACTTAATCAAATCCAGCAAGACTAAGCATCGTCACTTCTGATGACCATATACAGGTGACAAGTGCCACCATTCTGAGATTAATCCGCAGAGTGAGGAACTGACTTTCTCTAAGCAGGTCCTTCTCTGGTGGGAGCCTATACTCCCTCTCGCAGAGTAACCTGTTCATGATTAAACAGCTGCTTCATTCTTCTCCCTTGAAAATACGTCCATATTTGCAGAGACTACCAGAATTTCTAAACCCCAAAACTGCAACAGAGAAGGATAAAGAATCTCAAAGAGTTGCAAATGTCTTTGGTTTTGGAGCTGAAGCCTTTGACTGGTCCTGGTCTGGGAAAGGGGGACACTTATTTTAAAGCAAGAATTCTGTATTTAATTTCAGAGGGGTGGGTATGAAAGAGCCGAATGTTTGCTTGGGCAGGGATTTGAAACCTTTTGTAGGCTTTTTGAGTTGTTCAGATGAAGGAGATCCACATGGTCGTTCTTAGTAGAGAAAGTGGGTCTGCAAGCCCTCGCAGGAACCGAGCGCCTCTCCCCTATGTATAAGTATTATTCTGTATAATTATGGATATTTTCACTTCCAAAAATATTTTTTTTTCTAGAAGCTGCTATTTCAAAGGCTTTCAATTCTGTGTGTCATTATCAAATAATCTTTTTTGTACTCGGGTGTTTATTATTGGATTGCAACAACGATAAAGCTCCAGGGGTTTTTGTCTTCTTTGGTATGCTAATTAGCCCGTTTCCTTTTGATCTTTTTCCTACCGAAGAGAGTGAAAAGCTATCTCGGCGGGGAATCTCAGTGCTGTACATTCATCTCCTCATCTCCATAATCTGTGGATCAGAGGAGGAAGACAATTTCACTGCTGAATAAGGGCTTCTGGGGGGCTTTAGTTAGAGCTGAGGTTGCCCGATAATCCCGCTGGCACCCCCAAGTTGGGCAATGTGTAGGAAGACTTCAGAGGGTGGAAAAAAAGCACAGAGTACTTCATTTGACTGAGTGAGTGTAATTGTTTTTATTTCTTCTCTGAGCATTCAATCCCTGTAAATCTATGCCATTTTGCCCAATTGTTAACTTTTAGATTTCTTTCTCCTATTCATGTGTTTAGAGACAATGACTGAATGCTTAGTTTGAAGAAAATCGCCTGAAGAGTTAAAACAGAAATGCAGCTGACGAAAATTTGCTAGACTATGAAACTGTCTTTCAAAGGACACAGTTCAACCATATACAGAGTTACTGAGGAAATACCCAGGCACCTGTGTGTTGGAGGAACAGGTTTCAGTAGCTTGGGCTAGGGAACAGACAGTGTTCCTTGGTCTCCTACGGTTTATTATTAAGATCTAAGAATTTTAGACATACACGAAGCAGTTAAATGGGAAAATTCATTTACCATTGTTATGAGGCTCAAGGAGGTTGGCATTTAAATGTTGTAGTCATAAGAACTAACCCCAACCAGTGTAAGCACACACACAAACACACATACATACAAGTTAGGTTGAACCACAAGTAAAAAAGCAATTTCATCTGGCTCAACCATTTGGAAGGTATAATCAAGATGATCAAGTTTTGTTTTTGTTTTTTTGTTTTTAAATTATTCATGGGCTGGAGAGATGGTTCAGCTGTTAAAAGCTAGGCAAAAAACTAAAAATCATTCATTTCTCCCAAAGAGTATGGGCTTCTTTAAAATCAGTCCAATAGAGGTCTGTTTTCAAAAATGATGTGTGGCCTAGGGCATTTTCCTGAATAGTCCTAAATTTGAAGTTTTTATTCACTGACTGTTTAGAAATCAATCTTTATCTTTCAAGACGGAACTGGATCTTGGAAATAACGCAAAGTCATCAAAATTACTTCTTATGATTAAAAATAATTTTCACTACATGGAACTATTTTGAGTGTTTTTTTTAAACCAATTTTGAGTGTACTGAGATTTCCTTGGGTACCACATCTACCACCAGAGCAACAGGAATTTTGCATCTAAAAGATGGCTTCAGAAATCAGCTGTTCTATCAGTCCTTCAGCCTTATTAAGAGAAATTAATAATTGAACCTTGGGCATGTTACCACAGAGATTTTGATGTATTCAATTTATGAAGAGATCCAGAAATGTACATTTTAAATACATTTGACAGGTAATTTTGAGGCAGGAAGCTGTCACCGTGCTTGGAGTGGATGCTCTTGTTTGCAGAGATGGATTCTGAAGTTCAGTGACCTGTTCAAAGTCATTCTGCTAGACAGTTGATCCAAAGCAGCAGACCTCTAGGGAAGGACTCCTGGGGGCAGTAGAGGGAGGTGCTAGAGGCTTTCCAAGGGGTTGTGTGAATTTAAAACAAAGGCTTGTATTTGTTGATTAGTTATATGCAACCTTTTTTTTGGGGGGGCGCTCATAGATTCTCATTTATAAAATAAGAATTACCCTGAGTTTTGTGTGCTGTTAATGATCTTCTGTTTAATAAACATCCACCACTCTGTTTTTAATCTAAAGATCTGAATAATATTTCTTAGTAGCCATTGCTTTCTCCATCCTTTCTCGTTTTCACAGCCCCTTTCTCTAGTGTCCCCTACTGACATTCCTCTCCAGGACTTCAGTCACATCTGGGGTCTTGGTGTGATCACCAGACAGAGCATCATTGTTGAAAGGTACTTCTCATTATAATAACTCTCTGGAATTCTCCCTGAGAGAAACAGCTGGGTCTTTTCACATTTTGTCTTTATGCCCAATTAACCCCTAACTACAGCCCTACTGAGTTGTTATTGTTGCAAAGGAAAAAAAATCAACTGTGAAACCCACATGTCTAGACAGTGAAGGACTCAGCACAGAAATTCCTTCTTTGTGCCAGAGGTTGCCAAGTGAGTGGTGCAGGAGATGGGAAAAGTAGCCTGCACAGCTGGTAGCAGCTGTACTTGCCCATGGGCTCTTCAGACCTAGTTTTGAAGCCAGAGGCGCTAATGATGGGGACAGAAAAAGAACAACAGCATGTGGCATCCATGCAAGGTGCCAGTGAGGTATTTGTATCTCTTCCCCATCTGTTCCCATCACCCTTGCACTCTCCCATTTGCTCACACATGGATAGGCAATGGGTGACCAAATGCTGCCTGAGGGACCGGACCTGATGCTGTTAATTACTAGGAGCATCGAGAGCCAATTATCTCCACAAAACCAAAACATCTTCTTGTAGCATTTCAAATGGACATCGTTTCATCCAGGGTGGAGACAAACTGGACACTGTCGCTTGCTTCAAATGAAAACAAGAACAACAACAAAAAAACCCAACCTCACTTCTTTGCATCAGTATTATCAGTTTTCAAATGCTATAATGACTCAAAGAATGAGAACTATGATGTAGACAGGGTAGCTCTGTATGGATGCATTTGTATGTCTCTTTCCAACTGTGTTGGATGTACACATAGAGAATGCAGAACTGCCTGCGTGCTTTTACGTACACCCAGTGAGTGCAGTGTCTGACCACGATTTTTGTTTGTATCAGTGGATAATGAATGCCTCCACCCATTCTTTCTGCGTTCCCAGTTGATTTAAAGATGTCATCTACATTTTGTAAAACCTCCATGGAACACAATAGTACATACATGTCTTTGGGTTTTTGTTGAGAATCTACTTCAGGGCTTCATTTATCAAGCATAAATGATTGGATAAAAGCCTGCGAGGTAACTCTTATCTTTAGTAAAAGTGAACTGATGCTTACATAAGACTAATGAGGTGTAAATGTGAAATAATTTTCTGATTTTCTGGTCAAAACATTTCATCTAAGGAAAAAAAGGTAGAAAATGAATTAAACATATTTTCTGCTAACTCTGATTAGTGTCATTGGACAACTGCTCAACTCTTTTTTCTTTGTTCATAAGCACAAGCCGAGTCATTTCTCTCCTGTGTCATTAATGGGAGAAAGAAGGATATTTTGTATAGCAAGTATGTGTGTGATTTAGTCTCTCTGGTTCACGACGGAGGCTTCAGCTCTGACGTTAAGCATCTGGAGGAAATGGATGCTGATAAAGGCATAATTAAGCTGTGGAAACACCTGGGAAAGGCTGGATTTTTTTCAGATATGCATTTAAATCCTCCTTTGTTTCTCTATAAGAGGCTCCACATGCCCTGGCAGATAGATGCCCATATTGGGATTCATCCTGGATATGATTAATGGGAACTTGAGAACGTTGTCCCACGGATTCGTTCATACATTTCCTGGAGTGCTCGGCCTGTGGTAGAAGCACATCACCAAAGATCTCACCTCTGTGGAGTTTTAAGTGAAGACAGAGGGATGGGAAAAGCAGTGGGGTTTGAAAGTGACATCAAGATGTTTCCATACCTAAGAAAAGCCACTTTACATACGTCTAGTTTGTGATTTCAGTATACTCACTGAGACGTGGGTACCAAGGGCATTTCTATAGTGTTATGGCCCATCTTTAACCCATCTTTAGTATTTAGAAGAAATTTGGACATCAAATCAAATCAGACTTTGCTAATAGGAGTTGGAGTGCTACTGGTTATCTGCCACAAAACCCAACTGGTAACAGAACTAAACCTATGAGGTGGTAGTTCGTCCATTTTATTATTAAACTATTTATGTATTTATTATTATGTAGTATTAATATGTTTTATTATTCTTAGGTATTATTATTTATGCTGTAAATGATTGCTCTTAACTGAGCAGTCTTCCAGCTGTGTGTGTGTGTGTGTGTGTCTGTGTGTGTGTGTGTGTGTGTGTGCGCGCGTGCGTGTGTGTAAATGTGAGCTTCCATAGTACCCATCATATAGAGCATCCTGGAGTCCTCTTCATAGAGAATCAAGAGACTCTTGTGGAAAAGGTTATTCAAATTGTACAGCATCTGAGTAATTCTATTAACCCAGCACATACCTAAATGTACTTTGGAAAATGGATTTATAGAAAAGAAATGGACTCTTTTCAATAAGCTTCAGGTTCCTATCACACTGTGAAGCGACATTTGGACTGTGTCCATGGCAGTTTGTGCAGCCGTCCGTGTAGCCCTTGCTTTAAATTGGTTCCTTCTAAAGAACAATGTTAAGTGGCTGCTCATAAGCAGGACTGAGAAATTTCTGAGTGGGAGGAGACGCCTCAGCCTCTTACTCACATGGCCTGTAAAACTGACGTGGGCGGGCATCATTATGTAGCACATGAGGACACTTCAGGATGAATATTTTCAGGTTTTATTTATTTATTTTTAATGAAAAAAACATGTCCGTTGCTAAAATCTCTTTGGAAAATGAGACAAAAGGGTGGATGGATTTTTCACCTTATTTTCCTATAAATCCTTTGAATTGCCTCGTTTCCAGCATCTCCTTGGGTTGCATCCTGAAAGGCTGATTTCTGAACACTACTTTGTTTTGGCTTGCTTGTCTAATTTCAGATTAGATATTAAATATGGTGGGTGGAGTTTAAGTATCTCAGGGCCTGGATTCTTCTTGTTGCTCTTGCAAGCCACTTGGGCTGACTCAATAGTCACTAGGAAATTTTTGTGTTGCCCATAATGACAAGTTCTGAGGAGAGAATGGTGAATATAATCGCATATGGTGCTCTTGGACTAGTTGGGCAGGGATTCCTAAAAGAAAGAAAAATGGCCTGATGTGGATGGGAAGACAAAAGAGAGAAAACATGAACTGAGACGCTGAGACTTCTATGACAGGTTTCACTTTGGGTATGTTCACTGAGAGACATCTTAACCAGCTTCTGTTTTCAGTTCTTTCCTGAGAAGCAGGGGTGTGTGTGTGTATGTGTGTAGGTTGTGTGTGTGTGTGCATGTGAGAGAGAGAGAGAGAGAGAGAGAGAGAGAGAGAGAGAGAGAGAGTAAATGATATAGAAAATAAACTATTAATTTGAGAAGTTGACTGGGGAAGTGATGTAATTATAATTTAATTCAAATTCATGAGGAGAGAGAGAGAAAGAGAGAGAGAGAGAGAGAGAGAGAGAGAGAGAGAGAGAGAGAGAGAGAGAGATTTCCTGGTAGTAGAGGGTTGGAGGCCAAAGCAAGGTTTTGTATTCCTCAGAGTTGCCATGGCCCTACGCAGGGTCAGAACTCACAAGTCCACCACCATGAAAGGCAGGCTATCTTGGCAGCTCACAGTCTGTCACAGCTCACAGTTGTCCTTAGTTGACGTCCAGAAACTCACATCAAAGTCAGGGCTAGTTTGAAATTTGCCTTCCCCTGGTTTTACTTCATGCTTTGGATTGTGAGGCATCAGAGTCTAAGTGTTCTTTAAATACCTTGGGATGGAAAAACTAATAAAATGAGAAAAAATAAAAAAAAAATACAGAATCTAAAAAGTGCCTTGTCTGATATTGCAACAGACTTAGACGTTTTGTGTGCAGAAACGGAAGCCAACAGGGCTCTGCTGCTCTGCTCGTAAACATTGAGTGAAGATTTATTGGCGCTAGGTAATGACTGCATCAACAAGAGACCAAAGCAAACATTCTTCTGAAAACACGTCTGACATTCTGAGCCATTTCCTGCTAGGTGGGAATGTAAATCTACAAAGGTCAGAAAATGGCTGCCCTTCAGGCACATGTGGACTGTTTTGAGATGGAGTCAGTCTCAGTTACAAAGGTACACAGCAAACAAAGCTAAGTTGTGATGTTATTCCTACACATATGTTTTTTTATTTGTGTGCATTTATGTAGCAGTAAGGATTGGGTTTATGCCTCCTGAGAGGCTATCTTCTTGTGCAAACACATGCTTTGTCCTTGGCTGTGCATAAATGATGGCTTTCTTTTGTTTAGTAGATATTTTCATACAAAGACCTGTCTCTGTCCTCTAGATTCATTTTCATTAATTCCATAGCATGACTGTAGTATAGCCTGGGACTTGTGATATGATGACCCTGGCATGCTTAGCTACATTTATCCAATGCTTCTGGCTAACAGTTACAGAAATGAAAAACGTCAGCCTCCCACTGCAGAGAGACAACTGGAGCCTCTGGTAGCTTTCTCTACTTTTTATTTCTGCTTCAGGTACATGAAGACTCTGTGACGAGATGTTGTTGTAGTTATTATTATTATTTTTTATTGCTATGAAGAAACAGTAAGACCAAAGAAATGTACAAAACAAAACATTTATTGGAACTCAGGGCTCCTCAAGGTTAGTCCATGATCATTATGGTACAGAACATAGCAGCAAGCAAGCAGGAAGGCATAATGCTGGAGCAGTATCTGGGAGCTTTCATCTTGAAATAACAACCATGGGGCAGATAGGTAGACAGACCAACAGACAGACAGACAGACAAACAGATCAACAGAACATTAATAGGGAACGGTGTATGCTTTTGAAACCTGCTCATGTCCAGTGACACACCTCCTCCAACAAGGACACACCTCCTAATCCTTCCCCAACAGTTCTGCCAGCTGGAGACCAAGTGTTCACACATATGAGTCTACCAGGGTCATTTAAACCACCTCAGATTCTTATTAGGTCTACAAGTATTTATTAAGTTTGTGTGTGTGTGTGTGTGTGTGTGTGTGTGTGTGTTCATATGTGGGGCTTTGATGGAATTGAGGGGCAAAGGCAAAGATGTATAAGAATCCATCCTTGTCTGGAAGGAACCTAATGTACTGAAGGAGTTAGGTCAACTTGTAAACAACAAGGCGTGAAATGAGTTTGATAGTAAAAGCATATGCACAATACTCTGGCAACCTAGAGAATGGAAAAGCTTTAAAAAAGGCAATTTCTCTTGAGCTGTAAACATCCTTACAAACCGGAACTCATTATCTCTAGGTTGATGTATTCTCAGGAGCTGTGATATGAATAGATACAACTCCATTTCCCATGTATATTTCAAAATTGTCTCTGGTTTTGGATTCTGTGGAAATATGCTTTACCGATTGTATAACTCCAAAGAGAGGTAATGACAGGCAATCCATAGTTAAACAGTTATTTTAAAAATGTGTTCATGTGGTAGACATCAGCTGGTTGTACCTTGTGTTCCAGACGTCATCTATGGTATGCGATTTTGGGGTCCAGCTGTGGTTCCATTTCCTCCCTGTCATCATGTCCAGGAGTTGCTGTGCACACTGGGCTGGAAGGATGAAGCAGAATCCAGAACACGTGGAGTTCTGCAGGATCCTGGTCCAGCTGGAAATGAGTGTGGTTGGGAGAAGGCCTGGACCTAGGATCTTAGTGTTACAGCTCTTTCAGGCAAAGACCTTCTGTAACAATTTTCAATGAAGCAGCTCTCAGACAGTAGTCAACAAAAAAGCTTGTGTGCATATCTTTATCCAGGTGAATTTGTACGCATACACTTTACTTAGGGTCAACCAGGGGTGTATATGGACCTTGGAGAGTGGGAAGGAGTTTTTAGGGTAAATGAAAACTCATTGGTTAGCGTTTTAAAGTTTCGTGAATACCTCATTTACATGGAGAGGTGTGCCAGGAATCCCAGGTACCTACTGTGTGGGGGGAGAGGAAGGTGAATTTGTAAGTCTGCAGAGGACTACTCCACCTTTCCCAGGCAGAGGGTGTGGGGGTTCAGGACACCCAACAAGGTCTGAGAAGTGGAAGCCCTGCTGGTAAAGGAAGTCCTCCACTTTGGACCGAGCTCAGAGAAGCTATCAGGTCATGGCAGACTTTGACCTTAATTAGCAGAGTTTCCTCACATATTTAGTTTAAGAAAACCAACTTTTTTCAAGCCTCTTTTTCTGAGTAGTTTTGTCTCAGATGCTATTCTGAGCATCAGTGCTTTGAACCATGGGTTCAGGGGCTGTCCATCAAGCCACCTCCCATATTACAGCTTGTATCTTCCTGACATGGAGGGTTCTTAGACTGAGCTTCCCAGACTCACTCCAGAGACCACAGGAAGTGGACCCAGGAGGTTCTGTGGACTTTCCTTCTTGGAAAAACACCCACTCTTTTCACCAGGTTCCCCAAGACATAACATCACCATCTATTCTCTCTTGGTTTCATTCACTCAACATTGCAATCCAGTGTTAGCTTTTGTTTTTCAATATGATACAATGCCTAAGATAATCAATCACAAAAAGTATTTTAGCTTATGGATTAAGAGCTTCAGCCCATGGTGGCTTAGCTCTGCTGCTTTGAGTCTGTGGCCAGGCAGTGTCTCTTGGCAACAGGAACAGGGCAGAATAAAGCTGCTTGTCCTGGTGGCCAGAGGAAAGAGAGGACACCGAGGGTCTGAGGTCCTAACACCTATCACAGAGGCATGCTGCCATTTTCCCTTTTGTCTAACTCAGCCTTACCTGTTAAACGCTCCACTGCCCACCACCAGCATTCTGGAGACCAGGATTTCAGTCCCTGGCCCTTAGAAGGGGAACATTTCAGATCCAAACCTAACATTCTGTCCCTGTCCCATCAATGGCTCATGTCTCTCTCTCTCTCTCTCTCTCTCTCTCTCTCTCTCTCTTTTCTTTTTTTTTGTTTTTCGAGACAGGTTTTCTCTGTATATCCCTGGCTGTCCTGGAACTCACTTTGTAGACCAGGCTGGCCTCGAACTCAGAAATCTGCCTGCCTCTGCCTCCCTAGTGCTGGGATTAAAGGCGTGTGCCACCACACCAGGCTGATGTCTATCTCTTAACCTAAAATGCATTTTATCTTTTTCTAGGAGTCACCAAAGTCTTAAGAGTCCCAGCATTGGTCAATAGTCATTATCTAGCTTTGGATCTTACAAAAATCAAAAGAAAGTTACATACTTTCAAGATAACAAATACAGTGACCATTAATAAAAATCAGATCAATGCAATACTGAAATCTGCCATGGCAAATATTACATACTGTAACTCCATGTTTAATATCTGAAGCACATGTTAACATCATGCGAGCTCCAAAGGGCTTGTGTGGCATGTCCTTATACCCTTGCTAGATCTAGTCCACATGGTCACTCTCCTGGGTTGGTTCTTATTCTTTGATTTCCTTCAGTAGGTGTTTCATGTTTCTGGTATCTCTAACTTCCTGAGATATTCACTGTATCTTTGGCTTCAATCTCATAGCTACAGATACCACTCACTTAGGATGACTGACAAGCTATTATCCTGCCACAAACTAGCCACCAGGCTTTTCTTTTCTTTTGTGGTACAAATTCTGTGACGACATAATTTGTGTAGTCTGTATGTCAGCAGAACTAGCATAACGTGGATAGTGTCTAGTCTCCTACTAGTTGGAGAAGCAGATGGACTTGCTTTGACCACGTCTTCAGTACATTTTAGGCAAACAGTTTCCCCAGGCAACCCTACATTAGAGAAACAGTCTGTGGTAGTCTCTCCTTAAAGCAAAGTTTTTAAAATGAGTTCATCCTTTTATACCCTTGAGTCTTCAGTCTCAGGAATGTGGTCTAGCCAATCCCTGTGATTATCAAAACATCTTTCCTGTGCTGGAGAGATGGCTCAGCAGTTAAGAGCACTGACTGCTCTTCCAGAGGTGCTGAGTTCTATTCCCAGCAACCAAATGGTGGCTCACAATCATCTGTAATGGGATCCAATGCCCTTTTCTTGTGTGTCTGAAGACAGCCACAGTGTATTCATATACATAAAATAAAAAAATACATCTTAAAACAAAACGAAACATATTTTCTGTTGTCCTAAAGTAAAATACTTGGCTTCTTTTTAGTAACTACCACCTTCTTGACCAAAAATTTATGTGTACTTATTTTCTGGTCAAAGTACAAGTTTTCTAATCTCTCTGCTCTGTCCTTTGATCCTAATTCTTTTTGGTAGTCTGGCTAAAAGCAACACACATGCTACTGTAATGTGTGGTGGTACTTTGCAATTTTCTCTGACAGATAAACCCAGCCTCATACAAAGTCTGAGCGTGTGGGCAAAGTGTAGACAAGTTCTTTGTCAGAGTGTAAGGCATAGGGCCTGTAGTCCAATTTCCAATAAAGTTCTCACTTTCATTCATTAGGTCAGCAGAGTGTTTACTGACCACATCCTACTCTTCTGAATCCCGAGTAAAATCATCATCGAAGAAGCAGTCTTCTGCAAATCTTAATTTGTCACAGAAAAGCAACTTGAAAGGCTTCTGCCCCATGGAGTCTGGTATAGTTACAGTGACAATTCTAGTTTTCTACATTGATTTTTCTCGTTAGTCAGTATTACCATGACAAAAATAACTGCAATAATAAATTTATGAAGGGGAAAGGTTTCGTTTTGGCTCACAGTTTGAAAGGTTTTGATGGATGGATGGTTGGTGGGCTCCATTGAGTTTTGCAGCTATGGAGAGGCAGAATGTAGAACATGATGGCAGGGAGTATGTAGAAGAAGGGAGAGGGAGAGATGGAGAGAGGGAGGGAGGGAGACAGAGAGAGAAAAGAGAGAGAGAGAACATGAGCACACAAGTGGGACCCCAAGGTACACCCCAAAGGAACACTTTGAATGACTTCATTTCCTCCAATTAGTCCCCACCCTTTAAAAGTCCTATCACCTCCCAGTAGTGATGTTTGTGGAGTAAGATTTTTAAATTTTTTTATCAATTCTTTGAGAAGTTCAGACTTTGTTTTGATCATATCTTCTGTACCTACTTAACTCTGTGTCCTCATTGTTTTTACCTATTGAGTCCAACGTATGCTTCCTAGAAATTCTCAGTACATACTTATCAACTGGAGCATGATCGATCTACTAGGAGTCACTTCCATAAAGAAAACTAACTCTCTGTAGCAGTGATTAGTTACCAGTAGTTCGGCATCTTGGGATCAGATTCTATGCCCCACTTCCTCCTTCCATTCTGGATTTTTGTCTGGTCTGAGTTTGGATGGGTCTTGTGAGTGCTGTCACAACTGCTGTGAGTTCATATGTGAACCGGCCTTCTTTCTGAAAAACCCTGGTTTACTGTAGTCATCTACCACGTCTGGCTCTTAAAATCTTTATCTTGGGTCCTCTTCCTTGATGANGATTCATTTCTGGGTCTTCGATCCTATTCCATTGATCTACCTGTCTGTTGCTGTACCAGTACCATGCAGTTTTTGTTACGATTGCTCTGTAATACAGCTTGAGGTCAGGCATGGTGATTCCACCAGAGGTTCTTTTATTGTTGAGAAGAGTTTTCCCTAGTCTCGGTTTTTTGTTATTCCAGATGAACTTGCTAATTGTGAAAAGACCATCTCTTATGAATAGGTATTTGGTTTATAACTCAGTATTAGGATGTCCATACTCAGTAAATGCTTTGGAATCAATCCAAATGAGAAGCAAGGAATGGAGATGTAGTTTAGGGATAGTAGTACTTTTTTTTAAATGTATGCAACCCCCAGCATCTTCAAAAATTACACAGACGAGGAAAAGAGAGAGGTTGTTGGGAGGAAGGAGAAGAAGTTGAAGGGTGGAGGCAGGGAGATAGAAGAAAAAAAAGAAAGAAAAGAAAGAGTTTTCCATGAATATACATTGTACACTGTATATTCAAATTCAGACATAAGAGAGTGGACCATGCTTGTGTGCTTTGGCTCAATGACCCTACTAACACAAAACTATCTTTAAAGCCAGACATTAATGCTGATTCTCTGTCACTCAGCAGGAAGGGAAATACCAACTGTGTAGTAATAGCCTATTTTCTATATGTCCTTTATAAACTTGAAAATCTTCCACTCCAGAGGAAAGAAAAAGTTCTATTAAGTCAAACATTTTTTTTTGTTTTAAAAAATAATGTTTTGGAATGAAATACTTAATAATTCAAGGTATCTTGTGGCAATTTGTGTTAAAAACGAGTATGAAATCCCTGAGTTTCATGAAAGCATAGGGAACACGTGTAGCAATACTGTATCCATTATTTAAGTAAAAAACACTTTTAAGATGGGGATTGGCAGAAAAGGAATTAGAAAGAAAATGTTCCTTAGTCCTTCATCTATTGCTATAGTGTTTATATTCTCTAAAGCTCATATTGAAGTTTAATTCCCAAAGTTCTTTTAACAACCTTTGAAGATCACATCTTTGGAGGTAGTTAGGACTAGATAGGTAGTAACGTTGGGGCTCTCATGATTGTATTAATGGCCTTCTAAGAAAAAAAAAAAGACAAAGTTAGCAAGCATTTACTGTTTTCATAATGGTGAATGCCTTGCCATCTTGGGGGTCTACAAAGAATCCCCACCAGCAGAAAGGTCCTTACTTCTTATAGCCTTCTGATTTAGAACTTTGCATGAGACCGAGACATTATTATCTTTAATAAATTACACGTTATGTGATGTTCAATCAAGGAACAGAAAAAAAAAAAGATTCCAGCCGATCTCTTTTGAAGGATTATAGTCAGGTTTTCTGAATTTTGTAGACCAGTGGTTCTCAACTTTTCTAATGCTGTGACCATTGAATATGGTTCCTCATGTTGTGGTGATCCCCAACCATACAGTTATTTTCATTGCTACTTCATAACTGTAATTTTGCTACCATTATGGAGTGTAATGTAAAGACTTTTGGAATCAAGGTTTGCTAAAGGGGTTGTGACCTACAGGTTGAGACCCACTGTTGAGATAAATAAATTGGCATCTTGCATTACTTGCTCTCTTCATGGATTAAGGGTGCGGGGGGGGGGTGTGGGGAGTGTTTTATTCTATTCTCTGATTCCTTGACATGAAAGGGGAATTTAAAATAAAGTCCTAAGATGAATTCTGTTTCACTTTATTGGACAGGTATAGAAGCCTCTTTGTCCCAGTGACACCATGGGAGTAAAGCACAGTCCAGAGAGTCTAAGTAGACCAACCTAACTTCTCTGAAGCATAAAGCCAGAGAGCTAGTTTTAGCTTAGAAAATCTGAAAGGCAAGAGGCCATGTGGAGTGCTCCTGATGATATCAATGGAAGAAGGCTATCATGGGAGTATTTTATCAGCTAGAGTTTGGAAATAAAGAAGTGTTGCTTTCTAGTGAGCAGACAGTAAGTAAGGAGTAAGTTCAGAAGTGCTTTGGAAGGGTCCTGTCTAAGACATTTGTTGCCCACTGTACATGGTACCTTACTAAGGGGATGGGGTGTGGCATTGGTGTAAGAGGAAGGCAAAAGTGCAAGGTGGATCAACAGCTGGGCAAATTCAAGGAAAGCCTGTAGTATGTTTGATAGCGATGCTTCAGCTCTGTGGGATTTAATTATCTACCCACCCACAAGGTACACACATGTCAAAATGAAAATATCTAGAGAATAATTAAGTAAAAACCCACTTTCAATGCCCCTTCACTGTGTCCTGATAGAAGTCAAAGATACAGGCTTTATTTTAGGGTAACTCCTAAAAGAATGGTAAGCTGGAGTGAATATGAATGATGGTTCATTTGATAAGGATGCTCGTTGCCGAGCAAAGCAATCTGACTTTGATTGGGGACCCACAAAGTGGAAGGAGAGAACCAACTTCCACTGAATGTTTACAAGGAAGTGCACATACATACACACACACACACACACACACATTCCACTCATACTCACATACACACACTTATACTAACACACACTCACACACATGGACACACCCCACTCATACATACACACACCACACTCACACTCCTACACACCCATGCACACACACATACCGTTCAAGTAAACAAATAAATACAAAGAATAACAATTAAAAATTAAAAATAAAAAATATAAAAATTAGATAATATGGGGTAAATGGAATAATATAAAACATTTAATTAGAAAAATAATTAGGCAACAAACAAGAGCAATGAAAGGATAAACCCTGAGGAAAGAAGAGAATATATACAACAATATAATAGGTTTGGACTCATAGCTATCTACAAGTACACTCAATGAAAAAATTATTCTTACCAAAAAAAAAATTTCAAATTGGAATTACAAAAAAAGCTTTATGTGGGACCAAGGAGATGCCTCACTGGGTAAAGAGATCATTGCGCCAACATGAGAACATGAGTTCATATCTTCAGCACCAATGTAAAAGCCAGATACAGTAACACACATCTGTAACCACAGGGCTGGGTGGAGACAGGTAGTAGATGTCAGGGCTTCACTGTCCAGCCAGTCTAGTCAGCCAACAAGCTCCACATTGAGGGAGAGTCCCTTCATCAAAATACAAGATGAAGATAAATAGAAGAGGATATCCACCATAAACTTCTGTCCTCCACACACAAATTTACAGATAGACACATATAGCCATACAACATGCCACATATGACTACATCACCCTTGTACACACACATTTTATTTAATGGGAAGAGAAAAAGGTAGTTAGAGATATAGAAATGAACAATGTGTTTAATATACTTGACCTAACCAACATGCTTAGGACCTTGCTCTCTTCAACTGTCTTCAACTGCAGTATAGCAAAACCAAAGACAACCAACTTCAGTTCCTACAGGGAAGATCATAATCAAAGGCGGAGAATGTCGGGGCATGCTTTCGGACCACAGTGTAATGAATGGAAAAATTAATCATGAAAAGATAACTAGAAGCTTCCCTAAGTGTTTGGAAAATAAGTAATCAGCGAAATGAGGTAAACCACGGCTAATGATAGCATCACACTTGAAATTAGAATTCAGAATTCTGAAGAAGAAGTAGCATGCTGCTGACATGAAAACCACCATTCAAAGAAGAAAGAATGGGATCTTTCCTTTTCATTCTCCTTGTGTTGATGTTTGAAGAAATTTGTCAGTGTGACAAAGAAATGCCATGGCAGGGTTTTTAAGTTTTGTGTGTGTGTGTGTGTGTGTGTGTGTGTGTGTGTACATGCTGTGTGTGTGTGTACATGCTGTGTGTGTGTGTGTGTGTGTGTGTGTCTGTATCTGTGTCTGTGTGTGTGTAGTGCATTCTTCTTATAGTCAAATGACTGAGTTAGAATGGCTTTCTGGGACAATTACAAACACTGAACTGTCAGGGGTAAACCAGATATCACCCCAAATGGCTAAGTCTTTCTTTTTCTCAACATGGGAAGTCCTACTCTTGTCTGGCAGATGTTCTGGATTTCAGGGAGGCACTTCATAATAGTATTTAACCAAGCATAGTGTGAAGTAGTTAAGAACCCCACTCGCTGTTCCTCTGAATATAGTGGAAAGGGAGAGACAAACAAGAGACAAACCAGGCATTTTGTTCTTCATTAGAAGAAGGATGAACTTTTAGTGAAAACAAGTTATTGTTTTTCATGTGCAAACTTTTAAGAGATTGTTTCTTTGTAGAGAGCATTACATTATTAAATAATAATAATGGTGTCGTTAAATCATGAAATGGAGAGTGGTGCTCTTTGGTTCATCCTCCATCTCTCTGTGGAAGATGATGGGTCACTAATGCCAATAGGATTAAAAAGACCGACAAATTAGGGGCTCATGAAACCAGACATTATGTTATAGCATTAGCTATGTTACTCTGAGGCCAGCGTCTTCTATTGAATGTTATAACAAATTGAGTGCCACAGATTAATCACAAGAGCTAATTTTAGTGAATCAAGAAGCCTGTTTATGCCTCTCATTGCTCATAGCTTTAACCTCTAAGGCAAACTCAAGACCATCCACTGAGAACTCTGCTGGCTTCCACTGGAAATGTGAAATTCTTCCTTGATATTAGAATGAAGGGACCGAGTTTGTTATAGGGAGCCCATAAAACAAACTTCATTCTTTCTCAAGTAATTGGCTTCCTGCTGTCAGGCACTCTGAAGAGAGGGCTGACAAGCCTTTGAATTGGTGTGTTAGGCCCTTGCTTGTGTGTCTCCCAGCAGGCTCTGTTTATTTTCCCCTGTGTTGGCACACCCTTCACTTGGTAAAGATGAGTCTGGGTTTTCAGTGTCCTTTCATACAGACTTAATAGTGATTTGTAGCTGTTTAAAGTTCTCATGCCTCAACAACTGTTTATTTCTCAGATAGGCAAGGACACGTGGACTTGGAAGACCTTGGAGTTCTGAGTGGCCCCAGGTGGCCCAGGGACTTTGACCTTTTCCAGGTCTGGTGTTTCTGTGTTTGCTCTGACAGACTCACTTGGTGTTTATGAGAAGGAGAAAGTAGTTTTATTTTCAGCATCTTGCCCTTTAGTCCACTTTAGAGTGCCTTTGCAAAAATTTTCCTTTCAGAGGATAGCTCAACTCTACCCTAAGAGATTACTTTGGGGAAAAGATATCCCAGTTCTCAAAGTACAGGAAGCAAAGTGATTCTGGGGCACAGA